>MUZC01004783.1:133708-149210 GCA_002072015.1 Radix auricularia
TATATATATATTAAGTATAAGATAGAGAAGGCGAAGCCAACTAATAAATTCACATCTAGTGAAGATATACGGGTGACAACTCACATGTTACTCACAATATTGAAATTAATTCTCTTTGGAATATTTCCCCGAATATGAAAAATGCTACGGCCTATGTTGATTCTTTAACATGATAGGAACAAATAGCATTCTTCCAGGCTCCCTCCTCTCTTTTGCTGGTGATGAGGCTCACAGACTAATCGCAAAACCCTAGTAATAAAGAGTATAGTATAATTTTTTGACGCCAGACGTAAGAAGCAAGATCTTAATTTGTCGTTTTCTTTACAATCAGATTACAGTCTGACACTTACATCGCTAAGTTGCAAACCTCCCGACATGGCATTAATTGTTAGGTCCCTGGCAAATACTGCGCCTATTATTACGCAATTTTCCCACCTTGATAATTCTGTAATCCTTTTTTTTTTTCAGGTCATTTTGAATTCGACCGACTTAGACTTAGTAATTAGTATAAGTAAGACTCACTCTGCGAGATCCGACTGTATTTTCCAAAGAGAATCCCTAAATTTATATTTTATATCATTCTCATGATGCTTCTAAGACACTGATTACATGAGGTCAACCGTGGTTATTTAGGTATGTTGTGATTAGACTGTATAGTCACCTAGGACAGGTAAAAGAAACGAGAGAAAAAAAAAAAAAAAAAAAAAAAAAGGAAAAATTAAGGGGACACCCGGGTTTGAACCGGGGACCTCTCGATCTGCAGTCGAATGCTCTACCACTGAGCTATATCCCCATACGTTCTTTTGTTATTTAATTAAATATATGTCTAAATACTAATTTCTAAAGCAAGGGATTTTTTTAATAATATATTTTTATTTTAAATAATAAGTTATAATGCAATGTTATTAAATTAATTTATTTTCTATGTCATGATAATTAAATCTTCCATCAATTTTGAGTTGCTAGGAAACCAAACAGCTTTTACTTCCGGTTATTTCCAATATGGCATCTCGTTGCTGTTTAACAACATTGTGAGCGTAAACTAAACTTGACTTGCAGATAAGGTAATTTGAAGTATATATTTTCTTATACTTATACATTGACATGGAAATTTTCTAATTAACCAACATGCTCCTTCTTCTAAATGTTATTAGTCAAACTGATAAGTTGGTAAATAAAATTGGCACTGAATCACTGAAACTCACATCGACATTTACTAGGTCGTCATTTACTATTTAAATTTACATTACTAAATTACTGTACTATCATTACTCATTGAATTTAAATGACATTACTGTCATTACTCATGAAATCATAAAATCACTCATTGAATTATCAAATAAATTGGCTAGCAATCAAATATATTTTTTGTTTTATTTAAAGTTCTTTGGCTGAAGCGAAAAATGTTGACCGTGACGTCAGGACGCTACCGGTGCCGGTAGCTGGAAAAGAGAGTTCTATACTAAATATTCTAAAATGATTTTCAAAAATGGGAGGTTTTAAGGTTTGGGTTAGGTAAAGCTTTAGAATTTTTGGAAAATTGAAGGTTTTAGGGTTTGGGTTAGGTATAGCTATAGATAGACTATAGAATTTTAATTTTAGCTTTTTAAAGAACCTGCCATAAGAACAAAGATGGCCACCGGTAATGACCGTGACATCACGGTCAACATACTTCGTATTTACCAGTTCTTTAACACCCCCCCCTCACACACCGTAAAAAATGCATGACCCTTTCCCTTACCCCCCTTGGCGTGTCACGTCAGTCAAGGACGACCCCAAACATTAAAATCAATATCTTTTGACTCAAGCTTAAAATTAATTATTCAAGGGGGGGGGGGTTAAAGTGAATTTGTACGTGGGGAAGGTATTATGAAAATATGACTTTTTTGCGAACATAACATATGGATGGCCCCCTAAATGCACCAGCCTTAAATACTTACTTTTCATTGGCTTATTTTTTTGCGTCTCAATAGCCTGTGGGCTATTCAGACATTAGTGTCTCAATAGTGACAATAGCCACTGCCTATTTAGTGACCTAGCAAACTTAGTTCATTTAGTCTCACTTACCTAGACAATGCAGTGAACTTTTATTTTAAAGACTTTTACTTTTAAATATTGCTTTCATTATTTTTATTGTGTCTATTTTATTCAACACTGTTGATGAATTATGACTATGATAAATTATGTTACTATTATTACTCATTGCTTTTAATTGTAACAACTTTAATTTAAGTAAATATTGCTATAGCAATATCATGGTATGATATAATATATTATTTAATAGGGTAAGTTGGTGGAGGGGGTTTAGGCCCAATGCCCAATGGGGAAAGACGCCCCACTTACTGTGGTAATGGGCATTGGCTAAAAAGCTTGATGCTATTTCTTAACAAAAGAGAGGCATTAATTATGTGGAAATTATGTGGTCACCCTAGTCAGAAATTAATTTGTAATGAATCTAATTTTGATAAGACACAAAAAAGTGTGAACCAGTGCATTTGGTACTATCATGTTAAATGCATATAAATCCAAGAATAGGCTTATATTTAAGACATGTAGTTTAATGTGGTTCAATGAGAGTTATCAACTGTGAAACAGCTTGTGTGTAAATATATATCTTCAACAAGATGGGGCTTATTGCCCCCATTTCGGTTAAGTTTCATTAATGGTTAGGTCTAACTTTTTATTGCATTTTTGCTATATTGCTTTATAATTGTGTTGAATAAAAAATGTTCTCTTATATAAATATGTGTTATCTGTGACCTTAATACTAAAGGTTATTTTATAAATTAATTTACTTTCATACCCTTCAGAAAAAATTAGAACGTCGCTGGTTTAAAATTCAAAAATAGTATAAATCTTTAAGGAAATTTAAGTGTTAAAGATTTGTGATGACAAAGTGGGCTTGCTTTACTGGGACCTAAAACTTACACAAAGTACTGATGTTACTGCATGACCCATCTATTATATTGCCAGGACTGTTTTTTTTTTTTTCTTTTTTTTTTTTTTGAGCTGCTTGAAGGATTGGTGTGAGAAATAAATAAATTATTTCTTCTATAAATGTTGTTATTTTTAATATTATTAATTACTTCAAGAATATATTCTATATTGATATCAATCATATTATCCTTCAGTGGTCTTTATTATAGTCCATTGTCATTGCAACAATGTCAACAAAATTTTAAAAAAATCATATTTTATTTTAATTACTAGAAATGGCAGATCCAGAAAACATTGACAACTCTCCACTCGAAGCTTTAAAAGATGTTGCTGGAGAAGATAGCAACGTACAGAAGGAAGGGGATAGTAAAGAGGCCAAGATGAAAGAAGAAAAAGAACAGGTAATATTTATCTCTTTTTGTCATTTTATAATACTTATATCATTTAACATATTACACTGAAATAAATCATTAAAAAATTTCTGTAAAGACTCAAGCATTTTATGATGATAAAACTTATATTATTTTACATAATATACGGCATTCTGCTTTCATATTTTACAAAATATTCATATTCATACATAACATCCAAATTATTTATTTAATACAGTAATGACAGGTAATCCAGAAATAATATTTTAAAAATTGTATTTCATTTTCACATATTTTATAAATAGCACATTTTTCTCATATTTATTGGTTTATGCTATTTATGCAGTGTGAGACAGCTCACCTTATTTTAAAGTTTGTTTTATATTCTTGCACTTATTGCTTTATTATTATGAAATCCCAATTACAAATAAATAGTGTTTATTTTATAAAATTTTAAAATTAAATTGTTTAGTGAGGCATGGGGCTAATGGGGCTACAATACAAAAAAAATTATGAACACATTTAATCATGTCTCTAACTTTATTCAGTTGCAATTATTTCTTGTAATAATTATTTTTCTAGTTATATTATAAACCTTACTTATAATATAATTATTATTTGAAATACTACTTGCATTGCATTCTTTAAAAATGTTCAAAATTAAAGGAATAAAAAGTAAAAAAATCACTTTCTTGGTATAGGACAGCAGCCAAGTTGAAATAAATGTCAGTGCTAATGCTGAGGATGTGTCCACTTCAGAAACTGAGAAAAAGGAGAAGAAAACAAAAGGAGCAAAAGGTTAGAAGATTGTCCTTTTTTTTTAAGTGCACCCCCCCCCCCCTAATTATACACAAATCCGACTTTTGATGATTTTTACTGAACTGGAGTTTGATACTTGACATTTTATACCTACATTAATATTATGAGCTAGGCTTCTAGTAGAGTCAGTGGCGTAACAAAGACTTGACATCTGGGCAGTTGCCAAGGGAGCCGAGGGTTAATCCATCAATTTATTAAAATTTAGTAATTTCCAACCTTTTGGATTTTTTGTATAACTATTTGTCAAGGGCGCCAAAAATAAATTAGACAAGGGTGCGGAAAATCCAGTTACGCTTCTGAGTAGAGTATAATAAAAAAAATACATTTTGATTATGCTTTTTAAACTCAAAACTGTAATGTCTTTGTGTGTGTGTGTGTGTGTGTGTGTGTGTGTTACATACAAAAATTGTAACATACACATCCATGTAAATTAGAACATTTTCATGATATGATATGATATTGGTTTAATTAATTATAGGAGTTACAGGATATCAGAATTAATAGCACACTGGTAGTCATTTTCTTATGTGCATCTTACTTATGATCTCTCCACACTTTACTTCTTTTCACTCCCTATTCAGCTATAATTTTTTCCTTTAGTACTAGTACTAATTTTTTTAGTTTAAAAAGCATAATCAAAATGTGTAAGATGTTAAAATTACTTTTTAAAAGCCAGCAATTTTTATGTTTTTAGTTTTTTGTTGCTCTTTTATGTACAATATGGCAATTTGTATATATCCTTTGGATTAAAGTACACTAAATACGACCTGCAGCGTAGCTTATGCCACAGAATTTCTCATAGATAATGCAAAGAAAGAGAGGAAAGAATGGATACCAACTACAACACGAGGAAATGTAAAAGTCGGAATGATTCAGAACAAATGGCGGAATGAAATTCTTCTCCAGAATCCGTTCGTATATTGGAGTGTGTTTTGAAATGCTGTTGCACATATTTATTAGGATAGTGGCAAGCAGACGTAACATCATTTTGATAAGGTGGCTGTGAAATTTGTGTGGAAATACCAAGATTGTAAATATATAGGACGAGAAAGTCATCACCTGTGAGAGGCAATAGAACTTTGTAATGGGTCTGATTGGAAGGGCCACTAAAGAGTAGGTATTTAAGACATCTTGATAATTCCTCGCCACCATATACTCCTGAAGAATTCATGTACTGAACATAATGTTGAGGAGAGTGTATGACTACTATTCCATCACTGAGGACAATGGAGAGCACGTCGCTGAAGTCACCCCAATGTTGAGAAACAAAGTTTAATGCCATGTTGTGAAGTCATATCAGCAAAGAAATGTGGAAAAGAACGGGCACAAACAGAAATAATTTTAAAAATTAAAAAATAATGTTTCAGCTGGGGCTTGAACCTAGGACCTTCCGCGTGTTAGGCATATGTGATAACCACTACACTATGAAATGCATATTACTCTGTGAAGGAACAATGAAAGAGAACTCAAGAGACTTGTCCCCTCCCCTCTTCATCACCTTCGCTTGCCAACCATCAACTGTAATTGGTCAGCCCCAGCGATGGTCATTCACTATGCTTATTTTTACACTTCTTGTTCTTGTTCTGGTCCATTTTTTATATAGATTCTATAGAGAGATTATGATAATAATATGTGATTCTGATACATTTTCTTTTCTGAAATCATTTAGCAAAGGTCAAGCTATCAGTAAAAGAGGAAACAGTGGCTCCACCAGCTCAAGAACCTCAAGAAGTTGATCCTAATGGTCAGTGAGGATTAGTTTTCTATGTATGCTTTTAAAAGCAATCTTTCATTAATTTAAAAATCAGCTTTTAGGCATTTTTTAAAAAAGAATTAGCATATGGTACAATAGTCACCTGTATAGAAGGAGCATCTGTAATATATAAGAAATGACAGAGAACATGGATGCATAGAATGTATAGAATGAGCTTCTGTAATATATAAAATACAATTCTTATGACTCCTCACATTTTATTCTCATGTCATGAAAAATATGCTTAGCACTTTTTTTTGTGTAAACAATTGCTATGAGAGTAGCTATTCCAACGGCCAGATTATTCTTATTGTAAACCGCTAACCACACCATGGCCCAAAAAAGCTATTCTGAGTTTTCTGAACACGAGATGATAATATTTATCTCTTGTACAGCACTTGTCTTGTTCTAGCCTGCTCCACGTGGCCATATGATCTGTTACAGTTAAAGTCAAGAATGTCATTTGAAATATTTTTAATCAAATTAATCAACAAGCAAGTAAGTAAAAAACTGTGTCAAATGTTTGACTTCTTGTCTTTACCAGCTTTGCCTGAGAATGTTTTCCCTCTGTTCATGACCTCAAAAACTCAAGAAATTTACAATTGTAAATGTGATGAAGATGTTACTCAAGAGAATCCATTCAAGTTTATTCCTAAGGTGGACATTCTAGAGGATATGAAGATGAGAGCTGCGGTTTGCGACTTCCACCCTTTTAAACAGCAAATTCTTGTGAGTACTTTTTAATAATTACCTGAAAATTTATGTCTTATAAAATTGTACTCATCAATATTGTCAGTGAGCAAGTTCTTAACGTTTAAAGTGCCATAACCTTTTCAGTAAACTTCTCCAGCTGAATACTATTTTAACCAGTAGTTTAGTATTATTATTTTACCAAAAAGTTTATAGCAAAGTCACATCTTTAAAAAAAACAATGTAAAAACTACCACAAAACTTCGCAAACCAAGTGCAAACACTAGCGAAGGCAACTGCCAACATTTCCGGTAGTCGACTAAAGCTTCTCTCACTAAATGAAGAGTTTCTACTTTCTATAATTTTATTATTCAAGAGAGCGCTATCGAGATGCACTTTAACGCGCTTTGGGATTAGAGACAAGGCGGGCAGTACTGTGCTGTGTCACATCAAACGTTAACTTCAAAAAGTCTTTTGTTGTTTTTATAGTTCTAATGATGCGAATAATTCCTTTTATTTAAATAAGCGCATCTCCGAGAGCTGTAATTACTTTATTTTTCCTTAATAGCTACAAAGTAATTTGTTTTTACATTTCTATTTCATGGATTGAATTTAATATCTTCCTGTCCTGTCTGTAAAATATTATCCATGAGTGCTGAATTATTCAATAGTTTAGATTTGTTTACCAATGAATGATTCCAATTTTTTAGATATTGTCTTATTTCATGTCTCGACATTTAGGAATATCCTGGAGAAGACATTTTGATTATGTATGATTATGAATTCAAACATGGCCAAAACTTTCTCATAGCATTGTCTGAGGAAGCCAAAGAAATTTTGCTGAAGGTTTGTTGATTATTCATAACAATTATTCAGAACACATAAATAATTACATGAATACAGTCTTTCTTATTTTATATGTTACAGACGCTCCTTCTGTACAGAAGATTATTGCATTGGCAAAAAAGATGAAAATGATATGTTTAAATTAAAAAATTAAGTCACCCATAACATGAGAAGAAATGTAATAAAGGCAATAACGAATTCATAAAGAGTGAATATTTTTGTTCTTTTGCTCTTCACATAAAAAAATGATTAAATAAATGATTCCATTTATTAAACATAATACATTTTAATTTACTGACCTAGGCTCACTGAAGTATGCTAGGATCTTGTTTCTTCCTTCTCGGCTAGAAGGATATATAGAAGCTTTTATGATCAGTAACAAATGAAGTACATTAAACTTAAATCTGTACAGCCACCCGATGATGACAAAGGGGAAGGAGATCTTCCAAGTGAGGTGGAAGAAGACTCTTCTATATACCTCTATGTCCCACCAGAACCAAAGGAATGGGTGTCTCAAGGCAGTGAGATAGAGATTGAAGAAGAACAGATAAAACAAACAAGGAAACAGGTACAGAAAAATTATTAGAAGAGACTCGTTTTTATTTTTATTCTTGCCATATTCAAAAGTTACAATAAGTTTTTAAAAATATTGCATCATCACTTAAGTTTATGCTCATTGGAAGAATACATTATTTTTCATATTGTAATAGAACTAACAATTTTAAAGTCCTTCCTTGCACTGTTTAGAGAAAGCCCTTATTCATAACTATTATTGTGTTTGTTAATTTGTTTGTTAACTGTTTATATCTGAATATTTTATCCATGAATAAATATAGAAGGTGATTGGTAATAATAATAGAATCTTATCTCTCTACTTGTGTTATATATACATTAAAGTGAAATATGACTTAACATAGATGGTGCGTGTTAAATGGTTATAATTTTTTTGGATCAATGAAAAGGCAAAACAATTAAAATACCTAATATCAGTTTGATCAGAGTGAATTATTTCAATTAATTTTATGACAGAAAGGTATAAAAAAAATTTCCCCAGTATGTAAGAACTTACCAAAGGTCTCAGCCATCTGTTACTGAAGCTGAATAATTATTATTTATAAAATTTATAAACAATTTTTTTTTTAATTCATGGTCAATATCTATCATAAAAAACTTGTAATTCAAATTTCTAGTAAAATGTAGTCATTGTTATTATATTAATTAATTTATATTTGTATGTACTGAAAATGAATTATTGCAATATAACAAAAACATTTCCAGTCAACACCATTCATTAAAGAACACTGATCTAATCTTAATTAACCTCTTCAAATCAACAGTTAAAAGTTTCTGTGAAGCGAATCAGAAGGGCTTTTGGGGCTCAAGTGACTTTTGAGGACAGAAATGTTGGGGATGTTAAGGATGGACTTGTTGACTGCCATACTTATGAAGACACCAACTTCATCATATCCAGGGTTGAATTAGACAAAGGCATTCAAGTAATTTTTTTCAATACCTCACATGGCGCAGTGATCTTTTATTTATTCCAAAGGCGCAGTTAGATCATTTTATCAGCTAGAAAATGAGATTAATTTTTTCTAATGAATATGTACTTTTTATATTAAGTTAGAAATGAATTTAGAGATAAACAAATATTCCTCCATATTGAATGGATCCATCTTTTTTAGGCAATAGAGTTAAACACCACACAGGGGACACAGACTAACTGGACATATCCTAGGACAGCAGCATCACAGACATGTCCCCGGGAGTACACTGCTGAAGAGCAAGACCAGTCATACAATTCAGAGCCCTGTCAGAAGTTTATTGTAAATGTAGCCATTGAGTAAGTCTGTTTTTTTACACTTCATTGTTTTATAAATTTTATCTTGAACTTAAAGCAAGAAGTGCTTTTTTATATTGAATTCTGCTGATGACTATTATTATTTAGTAAGGGTAATTTTCAATTCATTTTATTAGGAAAATGTTTAATTTTTATATTTCATCATATGCATATAATTTAAAGTTGCATTAGAAATTTCTTTAAAATGTGTACTTTTTATGTTAAAAATGTTAGAATTAATTTTATATATTTAATAACTTAAATAATTTTCTTTTCAAAAAATTTTGTCATCACACAAATGCAAATTTCTATTTACAATTAATTTGATGACAGAATAATTAAAATTGGTTGTATAGAATTTTTCAATCACATTCTCAAAAGTTGCTGTCTGCTTCTAAATGTATCGGCATAAATCTAAAAGGAGGACATGAATCCTATTGTTGCTAACAGTATTACATCATCACTTTTCTTGTTCCAGTTTTCACCGATCACTCCAGCAAAACGAGATCATGAATGTCTTCCAAAATGACTGGCAACACTTAGGAGATGGTGATGATACGTTTGGAAGCAAGGCAGACAATTACTTGAAGGTAAAAGTGGAGTGGGAATACTTAAAGTGATACAGTTCTTCCAGCCTTAGTTTCCCCCTAACAAAAACATCTTTTAGGACTCATTGATAATTGTTTTAAAAAATCTCAGATCCTCCAGCTAGTTTTTTTTCTTAGACTGTCAAGTACATTGTTTTTATGGTTAGTGAATATGCACCCTTACCCCTTGTTATGAAATATTGTAAACATGGCACAGATTGATATAAAAATTTTTATAGAGATGTTGCAATGCACCATTGAAATATTAGTTTCATGGTACCACGTGTCTCAGAGTGTTGACCCTGTTATCAAAATATGTCTATTGTGTATGACAGGAGTAGTTATAACATGTCTACTGTGTACAATGACAGGAGTAGTTATAACATGTCTACTGTGTACAATGACAGGAGTAGTTATAACATGTCTACTGTGTACAATGACAGGAGTAGTCATAACATGTCTATTGTGTATGACAGGAGTAGTCATAACATGTCTATTGTGTATAATGACAGGAGTAGTCATGACATGTCTATTGTGTATGACAGGAGTAGTCATAACATGTCTATTGTGTATAATGACAGGAGTAGTCATAACATGTCTATTGTGTATAATGACAGGAGTAGTCATAACATGTCTATTGTGTATGACAGGAGTAGTCATAACATGTCTATTGTGTATAATGACAGGATTAGTCATAACATGTCTACTGTGTATAATGACAGGAGTAGTCATAACATGTCTATTGTGTATGACAGGAGTAGTCATAACATGTCTATTGTGTATGACAGGAGTAGTCATAACATGTCTACTTTGTATAATGACAGGAGTAGTCATAACATGTCTATTGTGTATAATGACAGGAGTAGTCATAACATGTCTATTGTGTATGACAGGAGTAGTCATAACATGTCTATTGTGTATGACAGGAGTAGTCATGACATGTCTATTGTGTATGACAGGAGTAGTCATAAAATGTCTATTGTGTATGACAGGAGTAGTTATAACATGTCTATTGTGTATAATGAAAGGAGTAGTCATAACATGTCTACTGTGTATAATGACAGGAGTAGTCATAACATGTCTACTGTGTATAATGACAGGGGTAGTCATAACATATCTACTGTGTATAATGACAGGAGTAGTCATAACATGTCTACTGTGTATAATGACAGGAGTAGTCATAACATATCTACTGTGTATAATGACAGGAGTAGTCATAACATGTCTACTGTGTATAATGACAGGAGTAGTTATAACATGTCTATTGTGTATAATGAAAGGAGTAGTCATAACATGTCTACTGTGTATAATGACAGGAGTAGTCATAACATGTCTATTGTGTATAATGACAGGAGTAGTTATAACATGTCTACTGTGTATAATGACAGGAGTAATCATAACATGTCTATTGTGTACAATGACAGGAGTAGTTATAACATGTCTATTGTGTACAATGACAGGAGTAGTTATAACATGTCTACTGTGTATAATGACAGGACTAATCATAACATGTCTACTGTGTATAATGACAGGACTAATCATAACATGTCTACTGTGTATAATGACAGGAGTAATCATAACATATCTACTGTGTATAATGACAGGAGTAATCATAACATATCTACTGTGTATAATGACAGGACTAATCATAACATGTCTATTGTGTACAATGACAGGACTAATCATAACATGTCTATTGTGTACAATGACAGGAGTAATCATAACATATCTATTGTGTATAATGACAGGACTAATCATAACATATCTATTGTGTATAATGACAGGACTAATCATAACATATCTACTGTGTATAATGACAGGAGTAATCATAACATATCTATTGTGTATAATGACAGGAGTAATCATAACATATCTATTGTGTATAATGACAGGAGTATCAGTCGTTCACTGACCTGCAGTTTAGCAAGGACAAAGTAATCACATGCATCCAGTGGCACCCAAGCATTAAGGGCATTGTTGCCACGTCTGTAGCTGAGCGGCTTTCATTTGATGAGCGTGTGGACCAGGCAGCCAGGGTCATCATGACCCCATCCCTGATCCTCATCTGGAGTTTCACTGACCCCATTCATCCTCAGGTAAGAATATTCAGCTTTCTCGAGAGATCATTGAGAGCAGTGAAGCTTTCTCAGGACAAATATGCACAACCACTAATATAACTGCTGCATGTGCTACAAAAAGTTGAGGTTTGGAGGACTTTATGTAACTAACGATATTAAGACTTTTCTTGTAAGCATTAGTTGTTTTCTCTGTCAATAAATTCAATCCATAAATTATTAAAAGTTACTTAAAAGTTTTTATTTATTTATATTTTTTGACTGAGGAACTGTTTTTTTTATTGGCCTTAAATTAAAAAAATATGTGTACCCAAATTATTCCTCCAACTTTGGCAAAAATCGCATTATTTTGGATAAATTAAAACAAAATCAAGCTGAATTTGATAAATCATTTTAGGTGTTGTGGGGAGGGGATGGTTTTATTGGTAGAAAGAAAATTACAGCTGAATGAGAAATTAATCATTGATATTTTTAATGAATAAAACAGCTTCATTTCTTAATCTTACTCCTGAATTGATTTTTCTTACATTAATGGTAATGATCTGAATTCACAGCTGATATTAGAAGCCCCTGATGACATTTACAGCTTTGCCTTCAACCCTAACAACCCCAACCACATAGCTGGTGGGTCTTTCAATGGTCAGATAGTCATGTGGGACATAACATCCCATGCAGACAGACTCAGGCAGCAGAGAGGGGGTAACAGGAACAAAAAAAGGACTGTCCTGGTAAGTGATTTCTTCTTGACTGTCCTGGTAAGTGATTTCTTCCTGACTGTCCTGGTAAGTGATTTCTTCTTGACTGTCCTGGTAAGTGATTTCTTCCTGACTGTCCTGGTAAGTGATTTCTTCCTGACTGTCCTGGTAAGTGATTTCTTCTTTGAAATGTTTATAAATGTGATGATTCAAGGAGTTTCCAACAATACACATTTTTCAAGACCCGAAATGATTTCCCAGAAGTCAGCAGTTGATTATTATAAGTAAAGTCTGATTTTCAGGACCATTGACTACTGAAATTCATGTATTTGCCCACCCCACTTTATGTTTATAATGTAAAATATTTTTATTAAATTCATAAAAGGAATATATACATTTGACTGTTAGGGTTGAAACATCTGTTTTCATATATTTTATGTACTGTTTTTTGTGTAACATTTAAATTCAAGTACTTTAAACCCACAAAATTTTTTTGTTTATTAATTTCTTATGTAACTGCTTATAATTTAACTCCATTTTCTAGCCAGGATTTGAGGATCCTAATGTTTTGAAAACACCTATCATTCGTTACTGCGCTGTTTCCAGTATCGACCACAGCCATCGAGCTTCTGTAACAGATATTCAGTGGTTGCCCGATCACATGCAGGTATTGGCTCTGAAACACCATGATGTTTCTTATAAAATATTTTCATAGAATGTGTTAAAATGGCTATTTGATAAGGGATTGCAATAAAAGAAGTCAACACAAACTTTTTTTTTTCCTTCTGATTATTTGACCTTTTGTCTTTCTTATGTCCTCTTAAGGTTTCACAAATCTGCAGGGTCATACAGAAATTGACAATTTGAAATTTTAGGAAGTACTGCTGGGATTGCAGTGTTAAATGTGGAGATTATTAACCCTTAAGCATAAAGGGGTGGGGGGGTCTGCATAAAGAATGTAAATTTATTAAAAGGGGCGGGGGGTCTGCATAAAGAATGTAAATTTATTAATTATCCTTGTAATTTTAACACTTGATGAAACCTCTAATAAAAGCACCAGTAAAATTTATGGTTGTTTAAAAAAAAATATTTTCAAAATTCTAAAATATATCACTACAACCACAATGTTTTGTACTAATGGTCAAATTATATATTGCTTCAAGGAGGGGAAAGCTAACAAAAAACAACAACACACAAGGGGGGCTACTCCGAAGGTTATGGGATCTAGTAAATCCTTCTGTCTCCATTATTTCTTTATATTTCTTTTTTTACAAAACACTTAATGGTCTATATTTTAAACGTATTTGAAAAATGGGGGATAGAGTAATCTTTCCTTTGGGACCAGCTTGCAGATTTCTTCAAGACCCTTAACCACCCTTAAAATCATCCACTCTGTTTACTTTTAAAGAAAATTTCTTCCTCATCTTTTTGGATATTCTTTTATCAACAACCGTTTATTTATTGTTTCTCAAATGATTTTGTGTGATAAACTGTTTAGATCCTTAAACAGTATAACATTAGTTAGCTTTTAACAGCATGAATGTGCAATTACTTTTTAAAAAATAAAATGATTTTACCATTTACTTAGGTGAACAAGATGGGAGTGCCCCAAGAGAATGCGACGGCATTTGCCACTCAACTCATGAGTGCTGCCACTGATAAGTAGGAAAATTTATTTTAAAGCCCTTAAATGCATCAGTCACAAATAAGTTATAAATGAAATTAAATACATTGCATTGTTTTTGTTTTTTTTAAATTGTTACTGTATGCAGTAGTAATATATTTTCTTTATCCTTCCAAAGCATTTATAAACTATTGGAAGATATAGAAAAATGTTATGCACAACCCCTCTCCTCTCACTTCTCCCCCCAAATACAGTAAAAAGAAGAAAAAAGCCATTAATTTTGAGTTAAATTGTATTTCAACATTGCCGTCATTTTTGTTATTCATATCACAAATGTTGAATATAACTGAGAAGGTTAAAAGTTGTTTTATGTTTAAAAATATAAAAACAGTGAACTTGGATTCTTTAACATAAAAAAAAATATTTACAAATGGAGTTTTCTTCACTTTTTAAATGGATAATAATTTCTGCTGATGGAAAACTGTATCCCCATCCTCCTATATGAAAACTGTATCCCCATCCTCCTATATGAAAACTGTATCCCCATCCTCCTATATGAAAACAGTCTCCCTATCCTCCTATATAAAAACAGTCTCCCTATCCTCCTATATGAAAACAGTCTCCCTATCCTCCTATATGAAAACAGTCTCCCTATCCTCCTATATGAAAACAGTCTCCCCATCCTCCTATATGAAAACTGTATCCCCATCTTCCTATATGAAAACAGTCTCCCTATCTTCCTATATGAAAACAGTCTCCCTATCTTCCTATATGAAAACTGTATCCCCATCTTACTGTATGAAAACAGTCTCCCTATCTTCCTATATGAAAACTGTATCCCCATCTTCCTATATGAAAACTGTATCCCCATCTTCCTATATGAAAACTGTATCCCCATCCTCCTATATGAAAACTGTCTCCCTATCTTCCAATATGAAAACTGTCTCCCCATCCTCCTATATGAAAACAGTCTCACTATCTTCCTATATGAAAACTGTATCCCCATCCTCCTATATGAAAACTGTATCCCCATCCTCCTATATGAAAACTGTCTCCCTATCTTCCTATATGAAAACAGTCTCCCTATCTTCCTATATGAAAACAGTCTCCCTATCTTCCTATATAAAAACTGTCTCCCTATCTTCCTATATGAAAACTGTATCCCCATCTTCCTATATGAAAACTGTCTCCCTATCTTCCTATATGAAAACTGTATCCCCATCCTCCTATATGAAAACTGTATCCCCATCCTCCTATATGAAAAC
>MUZC01004783.1:154705-169959 GCA_002072015.1 Radix auricularia
CTCCGTAATTTGAATTTTGGATGTTCTCCTCAGCGTTGGAGGTTGGACATTTGCTTTGTGGAAGGAGGGAGTCAGTGTAAGCTACAATCTAGAGACTCATAGGTTACTTCAAGCTAATTAAGTGACTCATAGGTTACTTCAAGCTAATAAAGTGACTCATAGGTTACTGCAAGCTAATAAAGTGACTCATAGGTTACTTCAAGCTAATAAAGTGACTCATATGTTACTTCAAGCTAATAAAGTCACTCATAGGTTACTTCAAGCTAATAAAGTGACTCATAGGTTACTTCAAGCTAATAAAGTGACTCATAGGTTACTTCAAGCAAATAAAGTGACTCATAGGTTACCTCAAGCTAATAAAGTGACTCATAGGTTACCTCAAGCTAATAAAGTGACTCATAGGTTACTTCAAGCTTTTAAAGTGACTCATAGGTTACTTCAAGCTAATAAAGTGACTCATAGGTTACTTCAAGCTAATAAAGTGACTCATAGGTTACTTCAAGCAAATAAATTGGAGATTGATTTACTTTTTGAATTTTCGTTACCTACTTTAAATTTGTCTTAATTTGCAACTTAAATACATGTGTCTAAAATGTAAATGCCTGAAAATGTCATTTAAAATTTAAGAAAATGGGGAAGATGCAGCAGATTTGAAAATGTGTAGTAATTTTATTTTTCACTTTCTCAATAGTTTTGCACCCAGAGACTAAATAATTTGCTTAACTTCTACATAACATTTTAAATTCTTAGTCAAAATTTAAACAAAAAATGATTTGTTTTTTTAAAGTTCAAAATAAAAATCATTTTCACAGATTTATTTGTTCATTTCATCTTTTACTTTAGAAACTCTCCAGCTAAATAGAGCCCCCTATAAAGTAGAATTTATCTATTATAAAAGTAAATATTTGTAACATTCAAGGTTTCAAAATTAATTACTTTTTTTAAAAATGATTTTTTTAGAGTGGACCTATCCTGATGCCAGCTGCGTGTAATGTGAAATTGTCATGTGGCATGTGGTCTCCTACTCGTCCTGGTGTCTTTTTTATCTCTAAAGTGGATGGCACCATTGACGTTTGGGATCTCCTAGACAAAACTCACGAGGCAACTCTTACTCAGAGTGTGTCTCCAACAGCCATTACAGTCATGTCCCCTTATCAAGTTACTCGTAAGTCCCTTTGACAAAAACTTGAACTACCAAGAAACAGAATGAAGTAAATTACTTTTTGATGTTACTAGAGAAAGTTCAGTTTCCTTATTTACAGTCTAATATAATAACTTAAGTTTAACTGAAGAGCAAAGTTATATAAAGAATTTTTTACAAATCTGACTCATTAATTAATTTCATCTGTCCAACTGGGAAATATACAGTCTGACCTCACTAAGTCGAACTTCCCTATATTGAATTAATTGTTAAGTCCCGGCCACATCTCACGAGACTAATACATTTTAGATCTCCTTAAATAGAAGATTTTTTGGCTTCCAACCTCTCTTTGTCAAGTTCTCGAAGGTGTTTAGGATATTACTCTGGGGCCACATTTCAGAACACGTGTTCTGTAGAGCCAAGTAAACGTCTATTTTGAGACCAAAAATGACCTAGACAAGAAAAAGGCATGGCTGGAAAAAGGGTAACTAATCTGTGACACTTTGCTGCATGCTGTAACTCTTTTTAATAAGAAAAATCTTACTCCCCCCATCCCACAGTGGGGGGAGTAAAGTGGGGGGGGGCTTTCTCAGTGGTGTCGGTATGTCAAAGAAAGTTCATTTCATATGAAACATTAGATACCACCTCTCTTTCCTGTCAAGCCTACTCGCTGGGATGGCGCCCCCCCCCCCCACTCTCTCATACCAACTTAGTCCTTGATTAATCTGTGCCTAGTATGCCATTTTCCCTAACTCGAAAACTCCGTAATTTGAATTTTGGCAGGTCTCTTTGAGTTTGATTTAGAGAAGTTGGACTGTATATGTATTTTTTTTTTAATTATTTTATTTTTTGTGTCAGAATAAATAAATTATTTAATTAAAATATTATTACTATGAAAATAAAATAAACTTTAATTCATTGATAAATAATTAATAAATTCATTAACGTTGCAGTGATTTATCTTAAAATTATTTTTTTTTTAAATTTTGCAGAAAAGCAACAACTAATAGCTGTGGGAGATAACTCTGGAACTCTTCATATTTTGGAGATACCTTGGAGTCTCAGACAACCAACTCCTAATGAGGTAACTGTTCTTTGTGAGGTTTTTTTGCTATAGAGTAATATCATAGCTCCTCAACCTTTTCTCTGGTTCTGATCTATCTGAAAATTTCAAGAAATAATTAAATGTTGTTTATTAAACAGTAGAAAAAAGTTCTTTCAAGTCTTGTAGAGGAGTACAAACTTTTACATTTATATTCATGTGTAATCCTTTCGGAAATTTAATTGTTTTGTAATAATTTTTTTCACTAAAATATTAAATTTCTTAATTTCTAGGTCAATGCTGTATCAAATTATATTGAAAGAGAAGTCAAGAGGCGAGCCTTTGTTGAGGAGCGCTGGAACTTTCGAGAAAAAGAGAAAAGAGAGCTTGAGTCTGAACACAAGAAGAAAGCTGGAGGCGTGAGTTTAGATTTAAAACTTTTTAAAAATATTTTTCTATGATGTTACAACAGTAAGTAGAATTCAAATTAAACATTTGATCAATTTTTTGGCCGATAAACGGATTAAACTTTCTTATGGTGGTTTATTTGGGAATTAAATAGCAAATAGTTTTTGAATTGAATAGTACCTAGTAAGTTAAGCTTATTTCTCAGACTTGAAAGTTTAGTAAAGTTTAGCTAAATTAATTAATTCATTATTACTACTCAATTTGGAAATTTCAGTTTAAAGGATAAATCTTATGAAGTGTTTGTACAAATTTTTATTTTAAACTGTACCGAATTTTCTATATCGTCTTTAACTATTAACCTATTTTGAAAAATTATTAACACATGAAATTTTGTATTGACTACAATATATATAACGCTTTTAAAATCAGCTTGCTGCAGCCATGGCTCCATTGACAGATGATGAGATTGAAATGAAAAACAGACTAGAATATGAACAGTACCTGGCAGAAGAAGCTTCTTTTCTAAGAATGTTGGGAATAATACCAGAGGAGGAACAAGCTATTTGAGTATCCACTAAAAAAGAATTTAGGCCTACTATTTTAAACTGTATTTTATATTTGAAGAAACACTTGCAGAGTTCAATGCTGCATTTTATAACTGAATCTGTAAATGTGCCCAGTGGAAAATATTACATTCTAAAAATAAAGTTTAAAATGGTTTCAAAATTATATGAAAGCTCTTACTATTAACGAAGTAAAAAAATAGTATGTGACATTAAATGATATTATTAATAATCATTAAATTGAAGGACTTTTAGGTTATATTTATCAATTAAAGATAATTTAAAAAATAAATTTAAAAATGGACCAAGCTTTGAGCGTTACTTTTTTAACCCCTAAACTTTTTTTTTTATTGCATTAGTTGATATAGCTCATTTTGATAAGTCCTTTTAGGCTAACTCATACCCTGTTTACCTGTTTTCCATTTACTTATTTTAAAACCCATCCATTCAAGTTTGAGTATTATTTTGTAAATTAAGCCATTAAATATGGAAATAATAATTTTTTATGCATCCAAGTATGACATAGTTGTATTTCAAAATTCTTTGACTTTTATAAAGACTTAAATTTTTTTGACAACATTGAATTGTTTTGTATTTTAATGGACATCATGTTAAAATAATCAAATGAAACACTTCCAGTACATTTTTAGTCTCTTTCAGTGTATTTCATGTTAGTACAAATGGGATGCACTGAAAAGTCATGTTTGAATATTTGTGGTAAATAATACATATAACTGAATGCTTCAGTTTCAAAGGTCTCAGTGATAATTTTAATGCTGTGATTTTATGTTTATATTTTCAAAAATTTGTTATCAAATAAATTTAA
This sequence comes from Radix auricularia, assembly GCA_002072015.1. Classification (NCBI taxonomy): domain Eukaryota; kingdom Metazoa; phylum Mollusca; class Gastropoda; family Lymnaeidae; genus Radix; species Radix auricularia. The sequence continues at coordinate 158,686 of MUZC01004783.1, forward strand.
TTAATACATACTTACAAAAAGATCTCTTCTCTTTAATTGTTTTAATTTAGTATCCTTTTAAATCATTATTTGTGTCCACTCATGACAATAAACATGACTTAATGCCAAATTTCACTTAAAGATACAGAAATCGTTTAATCAAATCACACCAAAAATATTTGATCTAATCATTTCAAATTTTTAATACCTTGAATTCACTGTGTTTGTAATACATTTAATTTGCACCATATTTTTATTCCTTGACTTAAAGTTAAACATGAATCTAACCCAACAAATGTGAAATAATATTCAATATAAAATTTTTTTACAAAATTTACTGTAAAGAAATATGTATCAAATGACTATCATATTTTTTACCTACAAATTTAATTAAAAATAATAGGCCATCGCTCAATATATTTTATATTACTATTAAAAACTAATAATTCACTAAGAATACATGAAGAAATGACAATGAAATGAAAGTGAAATAAATGCTATAAATATAAAAATATTTTATCAATACATACAGACATACAATGCTGAATGCTGCTATTTTTCTTTTTATGCCACACATTTGTTTTCTTTAAAAGTGAATTAAGTACATTAATGGAACAAAATGCCATTCAACTATCACATTATGCTTGAAAAGATAAAAATAACCCATAACATTTTTTGGAAGCCTTTTAAAAATATAAATGAGGAATGATAGGTAAATGAACTACTTGCAATTTTTTTTTTTAAATATTATTATAACTAATTAATAAACAAGAAAATAAATAATTGACTTTTTACAGAAATAACAATTGCTGAAGCCCTGTAAGATATAAGTCATATAATAATGCATGAGTGTTAAATCTATATAAAAAAATTAGACTTGAAATACACATTATAATTAGTTAATCATAAGGTTAATTTGTAGTTTTTTTTATCCCTATGTAAAGGGAAAGATTTTGACTCGAAAAAGATTCAAAAACAGTGTATATTTTTAACCTGAAACCAAGTTGAAAAGACGGTTTGCAGTCATCTGTGGGGAGGGGAGAAAATAACAGGCCTTCAAAACAAAGCATTATCCATCATAGTTGTCAACAGAAAATAACAGCACTTAATGTAGGGTACATTATGTTTGAAATTTACAATGCTTATCATTAAATAGTGTGTGACAGCAACACCTATATTTTAATACTTAAAGATCTACAGTAATATGAAGCTGTGACTCACAGAATGACATCACGATCAACCTGTGCTCTAAAAAGTATGTTATAGTATTTATATTCATTATACATTGCTATAGATTCCATTGATCAACATAATTGACATAATCAATTCCACCCTACCTTTCTTGCACTTAGTAATGTGTGTTGTTATAAATTATATGATAAACTTATTGGTAAAATACAGCTATTTGAGCCCTAAAAATGAACTTGCTCTAGATAACAATTTTAGAATTTAACATGGCAGCTCTACAAACCCTATCCATGTAGCAGCGGATAAAGTAAGCTGGGTCACAGAGTTATTTGTAAGGCCATAGACAGGAATAAATATTTTTATTTTTTAATATATATTTTAGGATAATAAAACTTTTTTTGCTGAATACATCCCCTTGCATGAACGATAATATCCATTTAAATTAGCTCTGATAATGATTTCTCTTTAAACTTCAAAAATTTGATTTATCAATCAATTAAAAACTAAACTGCTGTCTGCTTAAATGGTCGTTTCAGTGTACTGCCTGGACTTATTGGGGCATTCATTGATTTTTCTGATATTTTGTCTAGAGACATGACCCCAGATCTACTTGGAGATGTTGTTAAATCGTATGCAGCTTGGTCAGCACTTGGAACTTTAGTGCAAACAGAATCTCTTACAGAAATGTCATAAACAACACGATTTTCTGATGCCAACTTTACACCTCGGGAATGCAAATTATTCTCAACTGTGTTTGTAAATATTTCTTGTTCTTGGGTGGTCACTGTCTCTGTTTTGCAGTTATCAGGAATGGATGATTCAAGTGACCCTGAGTCAGTTTCTGAAATAGTTTTAAACAAACTTGAATTTCGAGTGTATGATGAGACCTGTGCCTTCCCATGACCTTCATAGTTCACCGAGATGTGCCTGAACACTTCCCCTGTAATACTTTCTTTAGAGGTACTGCATGGATCATGTTGAGAAAATAGACCGTCACCCAGGGCACTGACATTGCTGATGCTGCCACTGCTCATAGAGCTATTGTCACTGGAATGGAGGCCATGTTTGTTAGATGGGCATTTAGGACTGACTGAATCACAAGTGCTGTAACCTTCGTCCAAAAATAGGTTAACATCAGAGGCGTGTACTGGGCGTGAGGGTGTAGAAGGACCATGACATGATGATTGATTATCTAATTTATTTTTGGCTGGTGTTTCATTTCTAAATCTATGTGCTCCATACTCATGGAGATCACAAGACAGTTGAGGTGAATAACTGCTTTTCATATTGGCAAAGTCATGTCTTACATCATTATTCCATTCTACTCTTTTCGAATCAAACATCACTTCCAAATTTCCTAGATTACATTTTCCAGATCTCTCTATCAATTCATGTTTTAGGTCTTTGTTTGGAGAGATTAGACCAATCTCATTTCCACTTGGTGACGATTCCCTTACGGACACAACTTTCTGTTCATACTGTAAACAACTATTTTCAGTGTTAACATCACTTGTTTGTGCCAAAGCAGGACTACTATAACCCTTGGATAAAATCATTTTTCCTTCTATTCCATTCATCATATCATCGTTCTCTTCCTCTATTGTAGCACACGTTGCATGAGAGAAATTCTCCATGTCAGATTTGCCTTCTAGTAAATTATGGTGACCTCCACCTACACCAGTGTCAGAATCATCTGAACTTAAACTTTGGTTAATAGGGATTTCATTTGCCATCTCAAAATTTAACTGGTTATTATTTGTAAATAATGACCTTTTTACCGCTTTGGCATTGGATATGCTTTTCTGCGTTTCGTTGCATGGAACTGTATTTTCAGATGAATATTCCGAAATGTGTAATGACTTTTCTTTACTTGAATGTTTTTGTTTGGGTTCCGTGAGTCCCTGTTTGGCCTGTCTAGTCAGCGAGGAATCATAATTATTACGACTAGCTTCATCCAATTTTTTAGTTGTTTGATTTTGCGAATGCAGTTCTGTCGATGTTGTCAAGTGATTGCCAGAGAATTGTTGTGTTACTTCAGGCATGATTATCCGACTTTCGAAGCTGCTTATATTTGACTCTTGATTTATTTCATGGCTCAAAGTTGAGGGAAATAGTTCTGACTGAGACAAATTTCTCCCCGGCAGACCATTGTATTGAAGTGTCACAGCATGAAGCGGTCCAGGGACATTCATGGATTTAATGTCCACCTCATGCAGGGGGTTTAAGATTTTTCTAAGTGGGTCATTCCGTGTAATGACAGCCTCACTTTGGATGCTTGGTCGTCTGCTGAGCATAGCAGTACTTTGATGACCTGACACAATTTTTATGTACCTTTGTCTCGGTTGAGACGATATGGGTCTATGTCCCTGATTGAATTTCAAAACGGGTTCATTTGACGCCTGAACACGTTGAAAACCACCAGGCTCTTCTGTGTTAAAGTTGTGGAAGGTTGAGGTCCCAGATGTGAAGGACTGGCTTCTGCCAGATTTTTTAATCACTTTTTCTGTTTCAGAAATTTTTAAATTCTGTTCAGGTTCAGCACTTGAATTATGACGAGTCGCATCCGTCTCACATTCTCCATGGTCAGAATTCCCCATCTCACTTTTTGAAGCTGACTGGTTCTTGTTGTTGTTAACACCGATGGTCACGAGTAACTCATCCCATGAAATACTCTTGTTCCGAGGACTTGGTGCGGAGATTTTGTCCCTTTGATGGGACTGATTGCAGCAACTTGTGAGGTTGCCACTGAGGCCGTTTATCTGTTGGCTCAAGTCCCCGCCTTCACAATCAGAACTGAATCTGAGATCTCGTTTTGACCGCGATGTTGTATGCACTGAATTCGTATCATTAGATACTTGTGATTTCTGTGCTCCGTTTAGTGGTTCATTTTTAGGGATCTCTTTGTTATGAAAAGGAAAATAGTAAAAACTTTCGTGAACGGATTGAGTTCTGCCCCTCGCGAACCTCTGATCAGATTGCAGTTGCACGACACTGCGTCTGTGGTCGGGGTCAAGGTCACTGGATAGGGACAACGAGGGCGGTTTGGGGTTCGGCATGAACTGGAGACCAGACTTCAACTGTTCGTTGGGAAGGTAAGTCTGAGAAGATGAACGGTTGGTCGGGGAAAGGTTTCTACCAGCCAAGTTATTATTTTCTGCAGTGATGTGAGTGTTCAAAGACGCAATGCTGTGAGAACCTCTGAGAAGTTGACATTTAGTACTCATGGTGTCTGCAGTTCGCCCCTGCTGGGATGAGTGCATGGACTGATGTGTTTGACGGGGAGATCTATTAACGCTTTCATGCCGGAGAGACTGGCTTTGTTTTTGGCCTCGACGCTGTGGGTTGATCTGCGAAGGGTTAACTGGCATACAAGGGCCGTCGCGTCTCATAGCCTGGCCCCTGGTTGCCTTCTCCTCTCTTATACTTGCCAGTGAGTTGGTCGAAAACCACGACATTGAGCTGAAGATGTTGGGCTCGTACACCTGAAATGAAAACAAAAAAAAAATGATCATGATAAAATTATCCCCATGCTCTTAACTATAAATTGTTTCATGCAAATTAGTGTACACTTCTGCCGTGCACAACATCTTACGTACCACTTTTTATTAATTTTTTTAGTTTAGCTTGCTTGCTTTTGAAAAAATAATTTTTATCAACAACAGAGGCATCACTGGTGCAGGTGGGGGGGGGGGTGCAGCGCTTCGAGTGACACCTTCGTAAGGGGATGACATCAGTTTGTAAAACTGTAAATTTCCGTTCATTGACATGGGCAGACTTGAACGAGATCAACGTAGTAGGTCGTGAGGGGGTGACACCATGAGCTACCGCACTGGGTGATACCAACCCTAGTGACGCCTCTGATCAACAACAACAATCACCACATCTACAAAAAGACGGCCGTGAAGGTCCTAGAATGACCTTCAACTTTAGCTCATTACCGATTTTTCCCATGCTAATAAAACCGTTATTTTCGGTGTAATTTATATTTTCAATACAAAAGATGTTTATTTTGTCATAAATAACACCGATAACAAGCACAACCAAAAAAAAAGTTTTAATATAGTCTCTCTGTCATGCATGTCAAAAGTCGTGCATTTAACTTCCTGTTTGACAACAATTTTCATAGTCACACATTGTGCACATGTCTCAGATGTTCCATCTATAATCTATGCTACACGACGGCATCCTACATATCTATATCATTGACGTAGCAAGTCTTGGAGGGTAATAATAGAAATAAATGTATATCGAGGACAATTTTAAAAACAGTAAATAACCAGCTTTTCGCACCCCCCCCCTCCCAACACCACACCGCCAACCCAATTGTGACAAGCTAAGTGTTGACTTTTCGCTCTGTTGTAATTTATGGCCTTAAATATATTGAAAAATTGCCACCTTCGTTAGAAGTAGCGTGAAAATACCCCCCCCCCCCCACCTCTCCTTTTCCCCCTGAACCATGAAAAGAATGACATAATATATATTATAATTTGCACATTAATAAGGGGGTTTTGTCCTGCCAAGCCTTCCGGACACTAATGTCTTTGCTTTTATGCATGTGTCCCTTTGGGGGGGGGGGCGGTGTATGGCTATTTGCCGCGCTCTTTTACGGTCTGCAAGTTTTCACGTGCCGTAGAGAATGCTGGCCCTAAATGTATTGAGAATACGTGGCCACCGTAGTTTGACGCGGCGGTAAACAATACCTGTTAGGGAAAAAACTAACTATGGTTTGGTCTCGACATTGTGTCAACTTTCCTTCTGCTCAGGTGAATTAGCTAAATACGCTTTGAAGTATACAAGTTATAACTTACAAGTTTTAAAATTTCCTATTGCCCCCAACCCCCTCCGCACTTTTACCAGGCCATAAACTTTATAAATATTTTATTTCACCAGTCGTATTACTACACGTTTTTTACATTTATTTTTTCATATAAACAGTAGTTTAAAGAGTTATAAAAATGTACCAACATCGTTTGTGATATTTACATTCTGCACTGACCAGAGGCTAGCGAGGTGGGGGGAGCAAGGTGTCAAATGCCCCGGGCAGCACTTGGTTAGGGGCGGCAAATTCCTAGTCTTTAATTAGTTTATATCAAGTATATTTTAGAAGAAAGGGTAGCTTTTTATCGAAATAAAAGAAAAGCCAAACATGAAATTAATTTTTTTTAAATAAAGGAACTATTCTTAAGTATGTGAACCTTTCTTCTGTAAAAACTTTAAACTTCTTATATACTATAAATTCTGCTGATACGAATGCTACTGTACTGACAAAAACAGAGACTTAAGTAGTATGAAAACTCGACATCGATGTTGTGGTAACTTAGTTGATTCTTCTAATGTGACAGCCGCTACTGTTGTAAAATCAAAAACAACTGTTTTCTATCAATTTCAAACATAAACTTATCGAACGCTCTGAGTAGCGCATTGTTTTGTGGAGGGGCGGCAAAATCCTTGTTGTCAGTTTGCTTCTAAAATTGAAAAACGTTTAAATAAAGTTTAATAAAAGAAAAGAAAAGCCGAGATAAGAAATAGAATTGAAGAAACTTTATTAAAACACGTGAACGTTTCTAATGTCAAAACTTCTAACTCCATAATAAATCTAGTCTTATGATTTAAATGCTACTGAGCTGAAAAACACAGGGGCTAAAGTAGTGTACGAACATGACACTAATGTGATGGTAGATATGATTGATTAAAGTTTGGTTTCAACGTAAGTAAACTACTGGGGAAATAAAAACTGTTGTGGTGCTTAAATGATTTATTCTTCCAATTGCAAAGCATCTTTATCTTAATTTGTAAGTCTTTTGTTGTTGTTTTTTCCATAAACAAAAACAATGAATGAAATTGCCTATCTAATGGAATTTAACTTGGCACAAATAAATATTGAAGTAGCCACTCATGAATAAGTGCTCAACGTTACCAAAATTGTTTGCAATCGGAAGGAATCTCAAATTCAAACTGAGCTCATATACATTTTAGGAGAGATCGTGCAAAATCATCTTTCAGGAAAAAGATACCGAATATTGTTCAATGTACATGTACCGGTATTTCAAATTTTTCACATAAGGATCAAACAAGTCTAGGACTAGGTGTGTGATATAGTAAAGTTTGAAAAAATTAGTCATTGTAGAATTTTTCAAAGACTTCATAGAAGCAAAGTTGAATCTGCTTACTAGATATTTGAAATGATTTCAAATAAATGATGTTCTTAAAATAATGGATTGCAAAGGCCCAACGTGTGTTAGCAAACTAGAAAGCTGTTACGCATTCTTGTCCATGTCCATACATCATTGGGAATATCTCATTTGCTTCTACAAGCAAAGGATTAAACAGACTGCAAGATACAAAATAGTGTGTGTACCATGGAGCCATTTTTGTGTTACTTTGAAAAATATAGAAAAACTGATAGAGGCAGACGAAAAGCTCAACATGAACAGATTCATGAATTTTGTTAGTCACAAGTAATTATATTTATTTTTGACATTTGGAAACATATACTTTATGAAGTCAATGATGCCCGAAATTATTTACATAAGTATAGTGCTAAAATGCTTTGTAGAAGCTACTCACAGAGAAACTAATATAATAATTTAAGGATGCTTTGACATTTGCTATAATTTTATGAGGAGACTTCATCCTTTTAATCGAAAATTGCAATCCAAGAATGAGAGGGCAAATATTTGGTAATCGAAGCGATTATGTATCTATGTTATGTAAAAAAAAAATAATTAAAAAAATATTAAAAAAACAGTTACGAAAAAAGTTGTATTCTTCATAAGATGAGATTACTGTCGAAGTTGAGGATTCGGCAGGTATATAGAATTTTGAAAACATTTATGATTTTCGTACATCAGCCAATCTACTGGATTTTGAAATTTTACTTTCAAATTAGATTACTCAAAATATCTTTCATGTCATTGTAAAGCAGTGAATATTTTACCTCAAAGGTTAAAAAAATAATAATTAGAATCTATTTCAAAACCAGTTGATTTATTATTATTTAGGCTCGAAGTTACCCTGCCTAAAATAATATAATTAAATCGAACGTTGCTTACAACTGTCTTAGGCCATTCAATGTTTTAAGGTAGTTTCTTTAAAATAAAATTAATGAAAAAATAATTACGATAAATGATGAATACACCAAGATCGCCTAATATACAGCTATTATAATTTACTATTAAGCATGCCATGACTGGCAACTTTGGTACATGAAATGTTGTGCCATGAGGAAAAACACAAAACTTCAATTTTATTCAAGAAACGAAAGCTTTTCTGTTCATTTCTAACATTAAAATGTATAGGCCTAGTGTCCTTATTAATACTTCCTAATTAAAACTATATTTTCATTATATCTTTTACATACTTTGTTGTTGTTTTGTGTTGTTGTTTTTATGTATGTATTTATTTATTTTTATTTATTTTATTTATTTATTTATTTATTTATTTTTTTTTTGNGGGGGGGGGGGGGGCGGCAATGTCGGGTTCTGTCCCAGGCGGCACATACCCACGCTACGCCGCTGGCACCGACCCCGCTTGGGATTTATATATTAGATTCCAGTGACAGACAGTAATTAATGCGATGTTATATGTTAGAGAAACAATACTTTTAAACTACTTGAAATTTTGTGTGTAATTGCAGTGAATCATAGCGATTTACCGAGTTGCTGCCCGCCTATTTGTAATGTGCTGCAGTGTGTACGTGTGTCTGTGTGTGTAAGTGTGTGTGTGTTTAAGGCCTAAATCAATGAGATTCAGATATCTTAAGCCTTGTATTTATGTGCGACAATCGCATTCCTCAGCATTTTATACATAGAAGAAATAAGTACAGGCTTGTTGCAGCTTGTACAATTTTGCTATTGAAGTTCAAGCCAAACCAATGAGACTATCATAGAGAAATTAAAGAATAACAAAGAGCAAACTGTTAAATATACATAAACTATGTATACGAACTGAGAGGTATATAAAGGGTTTATCGAGTGCATTTTAAACAAGCTTTGTGTGAGTAGATAAACACAATTGTTTTTTAAATCACTAAACTATAAATCTTCTGGTGACCATGCAACGGGACTGTGCAAATTGTAGGGCAATTATTTCCAAACACTTGAGAGGAGAATTTTTTGAGGATCATACCTCGGAAAGAAAACAGGCTGAGTGATCAAATGCCAAAGGCTAAGTTAGATAACACTGATAGCCCACAAAAATTGTCATTTATCTTAGATATACAGACGCTCCTTCTATGCAGAAGATAATTGCGTCCACAGACCATGAGAGATGATCTGTTGGCAAGTGATGCAGCGGTCACAGGCCACGGCTATAGGGGTTCCACGCATTACCCCAGCCGCCTAACTATTGTCTAGTTAGGTACCCATTTGGAGCTGGGTGACTCGGGGACTCCGCAGGTCGCGAGAACAAATCCTCACCTTCGTGTGGATTCGAACCCGTGACCATCGGTATGACAGTCGAGAGCGCTACCTCTCGACCACCACGTCCCACATTTAAACATAGTTCAAAATTCAAAAGTAATATAAATTTCTAATATGCGTTGCGCTCAAATCACAACGCGCTGAAAAATGAAGCCAACCACTTAACGGCACCGTCCGGCGTTTATCCATCAAAACCAATAACAAGTTTTGGTTGCGGTTTTAGTTTGTATTGATCAAAGCTGAAAAAATTCAGAGACGACGTAAATGTAAGGAATGTAAGTCAAACTAGATATCGATGTAATTACACATGTAGGCCTAACAAATATATTTAGCCATTCACGGAACCTCGTGTCCCTATTTAGTATTTAGCCCCCGGACTCAAAGCACTTTAACAACGGCGATAGATATTTGGCTATTGTACGAGAGTTCTTTTTATATATAAACGTTTTTTCTGTGTTTTTTCCCCCGAGAACCGACAACCTTTGAAATGGTTGAACTGTCTCGCATTCTAACGGAGCGGTCTCGAGAACAGTCGCGATTACTGAACTAACATTCGATTGGCCGGTCGGGGGAGAGAATATGTGGAATGTCAACACCGTTGGTCCCTTTAAACTTTGTTCAAAGAGGCGTTCACGTAGGGGTAAGGGTAGGGGGTTGGTGGTGGAGAAAGTGTTACCAAGTGAACGAACCGAAGCATCGGAGAACAGAAATCTTGTCACCCAGTCGTCAAGAAGAGACAGGGGGAGGGGTCATGGGAGAGGCCTATAGAAACAATGTTGTTTTATGCGGTGTGATTTTTTAAATGTTCAAGATGCACCCTTGTTCGATTCCATGGGGCTTAAACTACGAATGGTTTGACCTCGGACGTTTGACCCTGAGACACCACACTCCTGTGGTACCCAAAACATGACATCACACTCTGGTGGTATCCATGACATGACATCACACTCTGGTGTTACTCGTGACCTGTCGACAAACTGTAGTGTTACCCATGACCTCACACCACACTCTGGTGTTACCCATGACCTCACACCACACTCTGGTGTTACCCATGGCCTCACACCACACTCTGGTGTTACCCATGACCTCACACCACACTCTGGTGTTACCCATGACCTCACACCACACTCTGGTGTTACCCATGACTTCACACCACACTCTGGTGTTACCCATGACCTCACACCACACTCTGGTGTTACCCATGACCTCACACCACACTCTGGTGTTACCCATGACCTCACACCACACTCTGGTGCTACCCATGACCTCACACCACACTCTGATGTTACCCATGACCTCACACCACACTCTGGTGTTACCCATGACCTCACACCACACTCTGGTGCTACCCATGACCTCACACCACACTCTGGTGTTACCCATGACCTCACACCACACTCTGGTGTTACCCATGACCAGACACCACACTCTGGTGTTACCCATGACCTCACACCACACTCTGGTGTTACCCATGACCTCACACCACACTCTGGTGTTACCCATGACCTCACACCACACTCTGGTGTTACCCATGACCTCATACCACACTCTGGTGTTACCCATGACCTCACACCACACTCTGGTGTTACCCATGACCTCACACCACACTCTGGTGTTACCCATGACCTCACACCACACTCTGGTGTTACCCATGACCTCACACCACACTCTGGTGTTACCCATGACC
>MUZC01004783.1:184110-194123 GCA_002072015.1 Radix auricularia
TTCATTTCTAGGGTCATGATTTTATAATATCACAGATCCCTGAGTGGCACTATTTCTCAGCCACTGATAATATCCTTTTGGAAAAGTTTAAGAAAACCAGCAGTGTAAAAAATTAAGCCCAAACCTTGCGATTCAACGTGTGTTTTTTAAAAACAAATAGACAATATTAAAAAAATCTCCCCAACCCTTCACATTCCAATCACATAAGAATTAAACAGCTCAATACAAATAAATCTAATTTGTCCTAAATAAAGGTCATATTACATCAACTGTAAAGGAATGGATGTTGTGGATTAATTGGTAGATTGATGAAAAAGCTTACATAAAAAAAAGACTTATTGCTAGAATAATGCAATATTATGGTACGTGCTATGGTTAAAACTGTAGAGTTGTCTATTGGTGCATGTTTGTGTGTGTGGGGGGAGGGGAGGGGCTATGTGCGAATGTGTGTGTGATTTGGTTATTTTTATGTCTGCTAATGTTGCGCCTCTAACATGACAACCAGTATTTTAAAAAGTAAATGTACAAACAAAAATAATAATAAATTTCTACGGTGTAGATAGAAAGGGGTCGAAACGTCCGGGGTCGAAACGCCTTAGGGTCGAAAAGTCCCGTGGTGGAACTGTCCGGGATCGAATCTCCCCGGGGATCGAATCGACCGGGGTTGAACCTTCCGTGGTCGAACCGACCGGAGTCGAAACGACCTGAAAACAAAACGTCCTGTGGTCGAACAGCCAGGGTCGAACCATCCGGGGTCGAATCGTCCGGGGTCGAAGTGTCCAACCACCAAATAGAAAATACTTTTTTCACAACTAAAGTAAACCGCAGGGTACATTTTCAGCTCAAACCTTGCGATTTAAGATGTTTATTTAAAACAAATTACCTCATACATACCTTAATTTAGCATCAATATTCCCATAATTAATATCTGGCTGATAAAAACAAATCCTATTAATTTGACTAAGGCCATGTCTTAGCCTAGAAATAGAACTAATGTTTTGGGGAGCTTTTCCCATGAAAAAAGTATCCTTAAAACATGCATTTTACTCTAAGACCTAACGAATGAAAAACCATCCATTTTGAAAAATTGGGTATATTTTTCGAACAATGCGTTTGCTTGACATACGCTTTGGGGTAAAAACTGTTCTTTAAGGTGTAAGTATATCAAGTGTAAAGAAATATCACGGGTATTACGACTTATAAATAGGATCTAGCATAAGAAAGTGCGTGTTATTTCGAAAAAAACACACTGACAACAACTCATTTTGTGCCAAGCTGCTTTGAGTTTATTAGATGAATAGTATACAACGGTAATAAAGATTCATATAAAGTGAATTTTTACTATTAGAAAAAAAGTGCGGGAATATATAATAATTGACATAACATTTATAAGTAGATCAATTTTTCACCATTTTCTTAAAAAGCATCATTGCACTTATGCTTTTATTCACGTTAAAGGAACATGTGCCTTGATAACATATAAACCATATTTTCCACTTTCCCCCAAGCCACAATATTCACAAATATTATCTGGTTAAAAATATCCTATTCGTCTTTAACTAATTTCATGCTTAGACTATAAATGAAATGTGTGTCTTCTAAGAACCAAAGGAATCATGTGGAAAGATATTGTTTGCATGTTTTGATTCACGTGAAAAGAAAGTGAGCCTTGCCCGTTAGATTTTTTAAACTGTTAACATTTGTTATTCTGGTAGAGTATATAGCATGCGTTATTAAAGGGGTTCGAGCATGGTGAAAGAAAGCCATCAATCGATCTGAATGGAAGGATGAGATTGAGCAGGCCAGGGCCCTACATTGGCTGTAGCTGGAAGGATGTGATGGAGCAAACCAGGGCCCTACATGGGCTTTAGAGCCAAGGATTTTAATGATGATGCTATATTAAATCAGAAATATCAAAATTGATGGATAATATTTAAGTTAATACTTTTTTTTCTCGACACACATATCGTTGTTTTTATTAAGAAGAGGTTTGATTTATCACTACCCTAATTTCTTGATGCGTCACATTCATTTTTAAGGAGAATTTGAAAAAAAAAACCAAACAAATTTATTATTATTGTGCCTAACCCGTAGCGTAGCACGGGTATTTTGCTCGTATATTTTAAGTGTTGAGAAAAGGGGGTGGGGGCAAATCAAATTTAACTTAATTAAAGCAAGTAATCAAATATTCATAATTTAAAGATAACCCGCCAAAACATGACAAAAAGTTTTAGTGGCGGAGGTGAGTAAACTTTCTATCTTCTCAAGTTTGAGAGGCTGGCATTAAAATAGCCCTGGATCTTTATAATAATAGCAATTAGTGCTAATCTTCCTTATCTTATCACACGATTGCAATGTTCTCTTTAACTCTAATGGATACGTTGGTCCGTGTGCAAAGTAAAAGAAAAATCGTGTGCATAGTTGCAAAGCATCCATATTTTGTGCAATATTTTACAAAATTTGCTAAACGGTATTTCGAAATTGCTTCGCGGCGTCTGTAAGTACCCCTGTGGAATATGTTGGCATTTTAACACCGCTAATAATAGAATCAATTTTAAAATTCCCTTACTTAAAATATTATACTAAGCAACAAACGCGCTTTAAATTAAAGAGTTTTTGAAAAACTCCACTTGGCACATGCTTTAAAAAAAAAAAATTGCGTTAATTTGTCTCACGGACCAAATTGTAACTTCATGAATTGTGTCTTTTGGTGAATTTTGACATATATTATTAGAGAGAAACAGACATTTCTAAATGTTAATTTAAACTATAGCAGGGGTCTCCAAACCACGGCCCGCGGGCCTAATGCGTCCCGCGTGGCCCTCTCATACGACCCCTGGAGGCCTTTTAATATCCAAAAAAAGATTCTAGTTTTACCTGTAGTTTACCACAAAACCTATTAGTTGGGGGGGGGGGTAGTAGTCGGCCCACAAACTGCTGTTTGACAGTTAACGCGGCTCCCCGGCAGAAAAGTTTGGAGACCCCTGGCTCTACAGCGTTGTTATTACAATTAAGTAAAGAACTCGCGATTCTTAGAATGCGGATAACAAACCTGTTCATGTAGCTGAAGTCTAGTTACAAATGTGTTATTGTTGAATATCTGTAAATTCGCTGTTTATTTCTGTATATGTGTTAAATTAATGTGTTTTTTTTTATAAAGTAAACAAAGCCAGATATATTCAACATAATTCAGATGTATTTAACCTAATTATAACAACAGTATCTAGAGAACTTACCTTTAATACTTTATTATACAATAATCTAGTTCCTAAGTCACTGTAAAAACCTCACACTATATTTACGGCGCTCCGGTCTACGTAGTGCAGACTTGTTCTGATAAGGCATGTGTTGTATCGTGGCCCACACCACAGCAGTAATGTCAGCCTTGTAGGTATACGCACTCTTACAAAGTATCAAATAATCCGCTAAGCAAAGGTATGCCGACCTGACAAGACCAGTCTACGTATGACGAGTGTATGTGTCTGTGTGTGTGACGGGTGTAAAGGTGTGAGAGGGAGGGTTGGTGGCTGAACTGGAAGAATGTCCAGGGGTGTGCTAGGTGGCTACAGGGGTTGAGGAGCCATATTAAAGGAAAGCTTTATTTACGTTTTATTTCACGGAAGATGACATAGAGAGAAAAAATGGTGGACATGTGAGGGGGGGATATATACGTGTGGAGGGTCATGCTGAGAGGAATAAAAACCCGGGTGAAAACCATGAAAATGTCACCCATTTGTCGACCAGCCTGACAGACGATTTTGGCGCCCGTTTTCTTTACGAAGTGCTCGGGATACTGTCATTAACTTGGTAATGTCTTACCTAAAAACGACTTGTGTCTCCCTGATATTGTGGGCAGTGCTGCATTTATCTATTTACCTACTTGCTAAACAGGCTATAGCTAGGGGCCCCCTTTCTGCTTGGGGGATTCCGGAATTTTTTTCTCCATATTTTGCACTGACAAAGCATATCTTGACTTCAAAAGGGCCCGCATATCTCGAATAACTTAGGGCCCCATCAAGTCTAAATCCTACCCTATTTGTGCATACTGTTCATGTTCCCCATTACAGCTACAACTCCCAATTTTCACATGGCCCCTTCTTATTTCCCTTGCATTAGGATGGTATAATCTAATGTGGGGGGGGGGGGAAATCCCCTTTACTCAGTTGTTTACGATATGGAACCCTTTGCACACGTAAATGGGCGGAGCGTGATGTGTTTGTTTACATTCGATTTATGATCACAACTCTGTAATCTGCTCCTCCTTGGTCTCTGACGAAAGTTTACGACATCAAACGAGTCCTGCTTTAGGTTATGGTGACCTTTGTTATCGGCAAGTTATAGATCTTAACTTCCAGAGATGTAATACATCAAAATACAGGTAGACAAGTTTGACAATAGAAGCGATTTGTAATAGAAAGGGGGCGTGTCACTGCACAAAAATTGTGTGGGGGGCACTGTCACCATCAATTCACATTACAATGAACTTAAATGTTGATAAGGTGTATTACGGTGTATTGCGGTGTATTACGGTGTATTGCGGTGTATTACGGTGATGATGGCTGGGGCCTTAAAGCCTGAGCCGAGTGACAGAAAATGTGACGTTCTCACAGTTCATGTTCAAAAAGTTGGAGTGTACCCGGTGGTTATTAACAAATCTTATTTGTTACAGACGCTGCTTCTATTCAGAAGATTACTGCGTCCTATGGGGCCGTCCATAAAGTACGTCACGCTCCAGGGGGGAAGGGGGCGTAAGAAAGTGTGACAGGGGGAGGGGGTCGAGCCATGTGTGACGTCATGGTTTCTTATAATAAATTTTAATTATTTTGTTAATTAAAAAATTCTTTTTTTTCGAAAGTGTGACATACTTTAGGGATGACAGTCCAAGATTTGTGACAGTCTGTGACAGAGGGGAGTTAAAAATTGTCAAAATAGCATGAAATACTTTATGGGCAGCCCCTCCCCTTATCTGGTTGAAATGAACGGTTGAATATGGATCTCAATAATGTGATAGACTGGAACCATCATGAGACAGAGATTAACTAAAATTTGATGGTGAGAAACTATCATGTAACAGAGATGTGACAGGGATGAACTATCATGTGACAGGGATGAACTATCATGTAACAGAGTTGTGACAGGGATGTACTATCATGTAACAGAGTTGTGACAGGGATGAACTATCATGTAATAGAGATGTGACAGGGATGTACTATCATGTAACAGAGATGTGACAGGGATGAACTATCATGTAACAGATATGTGACAGGGATGTACTATCATGTAACAGAGATGTGACAGGGATGTACTATCATGTATTAGAGATGTGACAGGGATGTACTATCATGTAACAGATATGTGACAGGGATGTACTATCATGTAACAGAGTTGTGACAGGGATGAACTATCATGTAACAGAGATGTGACAGGGATGTACTATCATGTATTAGAGATGTGACAGGGATGTACTATCATGTAACAGAGATGTGACAGGGATGAACTATCATGTAACAGAGTTGTGACAGGGATGTACTATCATGTATTAGAGATGTGACAGGGATGTACTATCATGTAACAGAGATGTGACAGGGATGTACTATCATGTATTAGAGATGTGACAGGGTTGAACTATCATGTAACAGACTTGGAGGCAACAAATTTTTTAAAAAATTTAAGGTCTGAAAAAAAGGAGAGTTATACATCCCCACACTCCTTAATTACATGTACACAAATGTCACAGTCCTACGCCCAGGGCTGGTCTTAGCAATTGCGGGGCCATATGCGCGGCTTAGTATGCGAAATAAATTGTGAGGGGCCCAGTTTGGGTATGGACAGGTAATTATTAAGGATAATAAGTGAACGTTAAAATAGGCGGGGCTTATGAAAGCGTGGGGCCCACTGCGGCCGTATGGCTTGTAGATCTTTGCACTCCGCCGTTGTCATTCACCAAATCCACTGTTTGAATACAAGCAAATGTTCCCTTTAAGCAACGTCGCGTAGAAATCTGATCGACGCGACGAGGCAGTTTAGAATTACCGCACATCAAATTTTAAAAAAGATAATAGAATAGCTGGTTTTTTTTTTTTTTTTTTTTTTTTTTTTTGTGGGGGGGGCGTTATTTGGTATTATTTTTATCATTATTATTATTATTTGGTACAAAAAAATGAATGTTGTGCAGTTGTGCAGCTTTGCACACATTTTAAAAAAAATTGCGCAGGTACAGCGAACTTTAGAAAGAGCATTGCTTTCATGGTGTTTCCACGAGTAGTGAAAAAATGGCATTCTCAATGGATGTTGTTGTGATGTCACCTTGAATACATGCACGTCTTTCAAGATGTATCCACAAGAGGTGGATAAGCGCAATTCACAGCGGATGTTGTTGTGTTGTCACCCCACCACATAAGCCTATAAATAACCTTGACTTCCTCCCATACCCACCCCCCCCAAAAGCACCTAACTGACACAGCTTGTTCCAACGGTGGATGTTATGCGGCGCCCTCCCGGTGGCCCAGATTTGATCCTACGACCCAACCGTCACGATGTCGTGCTCTCCTCCCCCCTCTTCCCCCCACACGTGCCCCCTCGTTTTGTTTTACCCCCCCCCTAACATCTTCCTTCTAAAAAAAAAATGCTCATTCACCACTCAGGCGACCATTACGCACGATTACGCCACAAACAATGACAGTTATGTCTGCTGGGAGGATGTGAACCTTGAACTCTTCACCCCCTTCAACCCCAAACCCCCTTTTTTTTTTCTTCTCTGCAAAATTTACGCGATGTTACATCCCTTGAAATCCATTAATCTTTTTTTTTTTTTCCCTTTCGTGTGTTGTTGTTTTTTTTTCCGTTGGGGATTGTAATTTTGGATTTGTTTTTGACAGTTAATGAAAGTGCGCATGTTATTTTATGTTTGGTTTCCGCGTGAGCTTCAAGTGAGACCTAAACATTCTCACATTAAATTAAGGCAATAAGAGTTCGTTTATTATTTATTAATTTAATAGCAGCGTATGCCCAGGGGCGGAGTTATGAGTTGGCGACTAGAGCTGCCACTACTGACACCACGCTTGAGGGGCCCCCGTGACTGAAAGACTTGTTAATTTACCTACTCTTAAAAATTTTTACTTTTAAAACATACAATTTTTAAAAAATGTTTACTTTAAAGCTTATACTTAGAAATATTTACTGTTTAAAGTTTAAAGCCTTCACTTACAAATATACTTTCTTTAAAGCCTGCAAATGCGAATAGTTTCTAATCTACTGAAACTAATCCTCCAATTGGGTCAAGGTCATAGCACGACGCCCTTAAATCTTAATTGAAGGTTTATACAAGCCGCTGAAGTCAGAATTAGCAAGCAGCTCATTACAACCAAACACCGATTTCACATGTTCAATGTCACTACGCAATACATCGTGCAGGCGTTGGCCTGGATCTTTTGGCTTGTACCCTGAGCTTGTCCTGTGGACCAATACCAGATGTAAGAATTCGGGTGCGTTATGGGTTATCTGTTTAAAAAAAAAAACAAAAGCAAAAAACAAAACAAAGAACCAACCAACCAACCAAACAAACAAAATGCATTAGAAAAGCAGACCACCACACATTTAACATATACAGCTATAGTAAAAATGCAAGACTAGATGGAAACTATAGATAAGAGTTGGATGCAATAATCTTCTTGTAAAGAAGTATCGTCTGTAGTAGATAAGCTAAGTTGAGATAAGATCAGATGCAGCAGTTGTTCCAGGATAATAATTAACCTGATGTTTGGGAAGTTGACCACTCGAGCCATCCCAGAGATGATCTGATGGCTATAAAGCTATAGCACAGCATTTAGGGAAGATTTTTTTTTATCTGATTGCTATAAAGTTATATCACAGCATTTAAGGAATATTTTTTAATCTGAATGCTATTAAGTTATATCACAGCATTTAGGGAAGAGTTTTTATCTAATTGCCATAAATTTATATCACAGCATTTAGGGAAGATTTTTTATCCGATTGTTACAAAGTTATATCACAGCATTTAGGGAAGATTATCTGATTGCTATAAAGTTATATCACAGCACTTAGGGAAGATTTTTGATCCGATGGCTATAAAGTTATATTACAGCATTTAGGGACGATTTTTTTTATCTGATTGCTATAAAGCTATATCACAGCATTTAGGGAAGATTATCTGATTGCTATAAAGTTATATCACAGCATTTAGGGATTATTTTTGATCCGATGGCTATAAAGTTATATTACAGCATTTAGGGAAGATTTTTGCTGTGCTCATTTTGAATTTATTCTCTTTTGTCAAAGATATTAAAATGACCCCCGTGGCTGTCCTTTCTTTCAATGGTTAGTGATGCGGGAAGGGGGTTGGGTGACCAATGGCTAGTGATGCAGGAAGGGGGTTGGGTGATAATATATTTCATTACATGAAGGTAAGAGTTTGTGGGGAATTTTTTTTTTCCGGAGGTTCCACCAATCATATAGATACACCTCTGTCATGATGTTGAAGTTCCTTTTAATTCTCATTCTAGCCATTTGATATAATCTCTCTGTGATAGATAAGATCTTCTTTTGTTTTCTGAAACGAATGAAAACTACCGGTAAGTTTTCGTTGTTGTTGTTGTTGTTTTTGTTTAAAACTTATTTAAATTCATACTTCTTACAATGATATGTATTGTTTTTAATACTCAGAGCACAAAGCTCTGTCATTGAAAAGTTTGAAAAGTTTGATAACAGTCTTTACATTTGTGCTGTCACCGAACAACGTATCCTATTGTACTGGGCGAGTCCATGTGGGAAGTCGTCCAGGGCGTGACGCCTCTACTACAGGCTCTAGTGGGTGTTTCACGCTTCTACGGAATGGGGTGGAAATGGGAGGGCGTCATGCTCCGATAAGTATCAACTTGACCACATTCTTAATGGTAATTTAAAAAGATTTAAAGGCAATGAAACAGATTTAAAGGAGAAGGTAGAATTCGGCTCCCCGTTATGGTAAACACGTTTATTGATTTTAAAACTCCCCCCCCCCACACACACACACACAAACACACACAAAAAAAACACTACTCGGATTTTACAAACACTTCTTTTCGTTACAGCTCTAGATATTTTCGCTCATTAAAATACAAATTTGCGGTTGAAAGTGACTTTTATAGTAGGTCCATAATTTATTATATTTGTTATTAATCTTTATTTATTTGTTTATTTTTTATTTTTTAAAATTTATTTTATCTTTCTTATTTTTTTCAAACAGATACACAAATGATCAATTATTGTCTGAAAAAGTTATAGCCACGCCAAACAAGCTCCCCCCTCCCCAGGGGCGGATTATGACTGCACGTGGCCTCGGGCTGCAATGAAACGGGGGCCCTATCCAGCCAGCGTCCCTTAAAATAAAATGATTGTTAACAGCTAATTTAGGACTGTAACTAAATATTAATAATGAAAAAAAAAACGAACACGAAGAAATAACTTTTTGAAGTGTTTGCGGCATGTTACAATTGAGTGTGAAAAGAAAAAAATTATTTTTCACTACTGGGAATCGAGCCACACACCGGTTGCATCACGCGCCTGTACTCTCTCCACACGGCCAGCGGAGCTTGTCTAAAATGAGAAATTTTAAAAATATAAACTATACTTTATACTATAGTCTCTAAGTGAGCCAATTAAATCACGTTTTATCGATTATTAACCCTATTAGGTCTGAATCGCGATCAGTTGTTTAGTTAATATTTTTTTAATTTTTTAATTTTTTATATTTTCAAGGGTTCGTGCAAACATTTTATTATAAATATAAAAAGTTTGGGGGCCCCTAAACCGTCGGGGGCCCCTGGCTTTAGCCCACTCAGCCAACCCCCCCTTAATCTGCCATAGCCCTCCCCCTCGTCACGCATGTGGTCGACAACGGAAAAGCTGGCTTGGCAACATAAAGGAATGCACAGGGATGGGAAAGAGTGAATTATTGGCCGCCGCTCAAGATAGGTAACTGTGGAGATCGTTATCTGATGATGCGTCCTTGCGCT
>MUZC01004783.1:195031-208120 GCA_002072015.1 Radix auricularia
TGGGGGAGGTCCGGGCATGGGAGGGTATTGTATTTTTAAACACTGATTGTGGTTTGGGGGGGAGTTAGGGGCTGTAAAGAGGTTTTTAAGAAAAAAACATTTAGAATTGTATGTAATGGATATTTGACAAAGTTTGGCGACTAATCGATGTCATTGATTGATTTGTATTGGTGACCACAGGAATTTTTCTGACACAATATGTTTCACTCTTGCGTTACTTGGCTGGTTAAAGTCGTAAACAGCGACCCAAACTAGGTTTGTACACATATCGTCTCAGTTCACAAGCGTTAAACAACATTAGTTGAATCTACAAGACATTTAATATGTGCATGGGGAGAGAAAAAACCTGAGCTATGGTGACAGAAAGAAACACGGGGAGAAAATAAAAGTGAGCTAGGGTTACAGAAAGAAAGACGGGGAGAAAATAAAAGTGAGCTAGGGTGACAGAAAGAAAGACGGGGAGAAAATAAAAGTGAGCTAGGGTGACGGAAAGAAAGACGGGGAGAAAAACGTGAGCTAGGGGGACAGAAAGAATGACGTGGAGAAAAACGCGAGCTAGGGGGACAGAAAGAAAGACGGGGAGAAAAAACGTGAGCTAGGGGGACAGAAAGAAAGACGGGGAGAAAAAAAACGTGAGCTAGGGTGACGGAAAGAAAGACGGGGAGAAAATAAAAGTGAGCTAGGGTGACAGAAAGAAAGACGTGGAGAATAAAAACGTGACGGAGGGTGACAGAAAGAAAGACATGGAGAGAAAAAAAACGTGAGATAGAGTGACAGAAAGAAAGAAAGACCAAATGTCATAATGTCAAGTGTGATGTGGGCGCCAACTAAAAAAAATTTTGTGTCGATAAAAATGACTCACAAAAGCAAACATTCCTTTCAACTATTTGGGCCATGACTCCATGACACACTGCACACCGCTGTGACGCAGAAGTCTTGCGGGTTTATGGCAAGATTATGACGTCAAGGAACACACTGAAAGGTTAGTAGGTTCTCCACATCAATACGACCAGTTCGCAACCAAACACCTCATGCAGGATCAAGATTAAAAATAAAGACGTGTGTTATTTTCCAAACAGATGTCACACAAAATTAGTTTTCTTCAATAAAAAAAAAAAGAATAATCCTTCTGTCAAATTATTTTAAAAACCATTAGTGACGTAATTTAAGGTATCATATTTAGAGGCGTCGCTGGGATTGGTGTCAGCCACAGCGGTATAACATTATTCATTGTGTAACCCCCTTTTTCACGACTTAGGCTACTCCATAGACCTCATCCCAGTCTGTCAGTGCCAAATATCGGGCATGTACCTAATTTTTTCACTTTGGTGTCACCCCTTGTGATAGTTTCCCCCAGTACTGCCCACCAAAGAAAATATTGATAAACTATAAATAATCGAAAAAAGAGCTGCCATATTCATTACTGCAGAATATTCAAAACTGACAACAGTAACACCATTAGTTAAATCATTAAACCTTGAAACACTAGATGATAGAAGAACCAATAGTAAAGTAGTAATTATACATAAAGCAATTAATTCTAATTTAGAAATACAACACAGAGATAACTTAATACAACCATCAGATAGACATTAGGATTAAAACATCTTATTCCGTATTCAAGAACACATACAAATTTTCGCTCTAGCCGTCCGGTATTCGTGCGTGGAATGGATTGCCCGAAGAAACCATGAAAACCAACACTTTATCAACATTTAATACTCTAATAAGAATGCAGGAATTGTCACAAACCATAGATAAGCGTAGGACGCAACAATCTTCTGTACGGAAGGAGCGTCTGTAACAGATAAGATAAGATAGCCCGCCCCCACCCCTTGACGCCTCTGATCCCATGGAAAACATAAAACCTGAAACTTCGGGAAGCAAAACTCACTGAGATGAACTGTCGTATGTAATTGAGCTCTAAACAGTTTCAAGTTTCAAGCGAAGTATTCGATGACATTTAAACAAATATTTACGGATGCGGCTGAAGTGAAGTATGTCGACCGTCGTTTTTACCACGGATGCATATCCCAGACGTTACCTCGACGTCAAATGCCAACAACTTTTAATTTACATAACTTTTTTTATGATATTTTTTTTTTACATTTAAAATGACTACATCGTACTACGATAAATCTCAGAACGTTTGTCACATGACGTAATAATTTAATCCTTACCGGCGTATTATTTTAAATAACCAGAATATGTCACATGATCCTGTGAACGAATCTTCCTTTTTGTCATGTGTCCAAAAGTTGAGGTGACAAGTGGACAACTGAAACGGCAGCGTGTTGGCCTTTAAGTTGTTGAACTAGGTGTACATCCCGACACTACACTCAATACATTTTACTACATTACACTCAACACATGTTTTAACACAGTAAAAATAAACAAATGATTTAACATATACTAAAACAAGATTTAATGTTACACTTAACCAATGGTTTATCAAATTACCTTTAACACAGGATTTAACGAATTACACTAAACACATGATTGAACATTACGCTGAAAACATGATTTAAAACTTTACGTTTAATATATGACACCCACTAATGCACATAACATTTGGTTTTTGACAGCACCCACCTTAAACGACAGGCCGCTTTTGTCCCAGCAACACCCTGGTCACCGCCAATCTCCAGGTCAACATTATTCCAGCGAAACCAAGATCCCCCGTAGTCCACTCTTCATCAACACAAACACACAGCACAGCAGCTGACTTCTCTCAACCCGTAGCGCCGCGATTTGGCTCTGTCTCAACCAACACCTTTGGCTGGCCTGCCGCTCCCGGATTATGTGCAGACTTAATGCATGCCAGGTCCGTTGGTGTCGGAGGGGGTGTCGGTNTTTAAAGGCTCTTTGATTACCAGCATTCTAGGACAAAACTATAATTTGATTTATCACCTATTAGTAAATAAGTTTTGTTTTAAGATTTTTAGGGCTGCGGAAATTAACGATTAATTTCTCGATTAATTGGTAAAAAGTTTTATCGAATAAAATTTTTATTGTTATTTTATCGATTAAAATTAAAGAAAATATTTTCTTTTCGATTTATAAATTGAAATCTAGTACAAACCTATCCATTTTTAAAAAAAGAATTTTTAAGTGTAAACTTAAAAATAAGCTGTTTTATAAGGAAAATTATTTAAAAAAAAAAAAACAACAACATTGCTTTTACTTAATTAACAATATTTTTTAAAAATTCATTGACATTAAATTGAACTACTTATATTTAAATATATCTCCTATAAAAATTATATATTTTTTAAACGGAGTTGGTGGTTACAAGACAGTAGAATTTGGTAATCACAAGGCATAGAAGGTTTATAGTCACACGACAGAGGAGGTTTACAGCCACACGACAGAGGAGGTTTACAGCCACACGACAGAGGAGGTTTACAGCCACACGACAGAGGAGGTTCACAGCCACAAGGCAGCAGAGGTAAGAGATTTTTCATCGATTGAATTATCCCTTGCTAATGTTGGTGAGTCACACCCACCCTGATTTGGTATTAACTCGTTTGTCTTTGACTTCTTGTTTTTTTAGCCCCTGCACATACCTGACCACAAGGCCAAATGAAATGTTAATGCACCCAATTAGATTTACTGGCAGTGTTCCCTTTAAGCATGCAGCGAGACCTCAACGACCGACACAACGCAGCATCTTAGAATAATGGCACAGAAAATTTCGATAAGGATATAAAATCAGTGATTATGGGTTGTAAATTTGGGCTGTAGTTGGATGCTGCGCATTTCGGTGAAGAGTTTGTTGCTTTGTACAAGGACAAACGAAACTTAGAGGAAAACTTTGTTTTAAAAAAGAAATCAGCACGAATCTCTTCATTATATTTCTCCCAATCTTTATTTACTTTGTTTAAGATAAAAGCAATTTTGAATAAAGAAGCTCGTACTACTGAATATGGAGAATGTTGAATCCGAACGGTCAGTAAAATCAAGGTAGACAAACATATTATTTGATAAGAAAGTTAATTACCTTCTGAATTACTGACTTTTCACGTCTCCGGCTGCATGGCCGACTTTAGGCATAGGCAAACTAGGCAGCCGCCTTGGGCCTCCGATTAGTGTCATCATTAGTGGGGGCCTCGCACAAGAATCTTTCCATATTTATTATTTATTTTTCTATAACATTTAGGGCCACCAAATTCACATCGCCTAGAGCCTCCAATTCCCTTAGGCCGGCCCTGCCTGCTGATCTGCTCGCAATCCTCCCCCACGGAAAGACGATCTATATTTTATCTATTTCAACCGATGTTAAATAGACGTCTAAAGAAAAACTGATATCGTCTTCAGCCTCACATTTCAAAAACCACATTAGAAGGAGAAAAAAAATGGATGGGTGGCCAGACTATATACGAAGTAGACGCGTGTAATTATTGTGGCGACGATTCGGGGTTGAAGGATATTATTGCTTGTGCCGCTCCATATGAGGCAGACCAAGGAAGAGATGGGAAGACGATATCAAAGAGTGGACCGGCGTGTCATTAAGCGACTCCCAGAAGGCAGCACAGGACCGGGACACGTGGCATGAGATAGTGTGCAGCTCAAAATGGAGCCCCAACGACCCAGCGTCGTGTTAAGGGACAGTTCAGTTCAGCCCCTATATATAAGTCATGGCGAACCTGTGGCACGCGTGCCAAAGTTGATACGCAGAGCCTCATCATCCGGCACGCGACTAAAATTATATTAAAATATTACATTCATAATCAAGCCATCTAAGCAAAACCATCATTTTCCTCTGTAAGTCTTAAGATAAGTGCGTATTGTTTTACTTATTCTACTACCGTTCGTTTTCTGGTGTAATTGGATTGTTGGCACTATAAACAATTGGGTTTAGGTTGAATTTCGGGCACGTGGATCCAAAAAGATTCGCCACCCGCTCTATAGGTAGAGCTAAACTCTTTAGTTTTTTTCTTTTTTTTTCGCCTTTATCTTAACTCATCTTTTACAGAAGCTCCTTCTATCCAGATGTTTATAGTGTCCTATTCTTATTCATGGTTTATTGCATTTTTTTATTAGAGTTTTAAATGCTGATAAGGTTTTCTTGGTTTGATGAGGTGACGACTCCACGCCCGAGTTTCGGAGAGGAAGAGCAAGAATTTGTATGTGTTTGATCTAACCTACGGAAAAAGAAAGGTCTTTTGGTCTCTATGTCTATCTTAGAGTTGTATTAGATTATCTTTTTTTTTTTCTATTCACAAGTTAGAACTTCATTGGCTTTTGTATATTACGACTTTAATCTTTGCTCTTCTATCAACGAGTGTTTCTATGTTTAATGATTTAACTAATGGTGACACTCTTGCTAATTGAATATTCCCCAGAAATGAAGCTGGGAGCACTTTTCTAAATTCGTTCTAGCTTTCTTTATGTTTATTTGGTAGACGAGTCTCATACAGAAGATGCATATTCTAGTGCATGTCTCACGAAAGTGAGGTAGCATTTTAGATATTATTTTTACATTTGTAAAAGTTTCTCTTTAGTGGTTCTTTATATTGTTTCCCCCGACTTGCTTAGAATACTTAGATTGAACCAATCTTATAATACGTCATAATAAATAGCTTTGTCTGACTTAAGTTACGTTACCATAATTAACCCTGACAAAATTCCCGATAAATGCTAATCTTTTTAACGCAATTTCCACATGGGAAAAATTGCGTTTATTTATATATTTGTTCGAGCTTGATCATGCAATTCCTCTTGAACCAGACCAGATCGAGGGTTCAGGTCTAATAAAAATATGTTAAGAAGGCCCCAATGATTGCACGGGTCAAAAAAGTACATTAAAGTTTTACTGGATTTCCTGGAATTTTTTTTTTTAATAAAAAGAATATCAGTATTTTGTAAATTTCTCGCCAACCATAATATCTATCGGGTTGAAACAAACGCCAAACGATGGCTAAAAATATTTAGAAAAATGTTGGAGAAGGAATGTTTGAAAAATCCCTTTTCGTGAGATCCCATAATTTTAGAAGCAATTTGTAGATAGCAATTGTTTTGTTTACTTTCAGAATTATTGTTTTGAAATTACTTGTAATGTAATCTAGAATGATTTCCTTTGAAAAAAAATGAAATTCTTTGTTGGAAACTTATTGGAAAGGGTGTTTAAATACTCATTCGAATTCGAGTTTTTATTACTTTTTTTTTTTTTTTAAATATCACAAGCTTGTTTGATGCGTACTATTTTAACGGAAATTTTTAAATCCTGATTGATTTGAGTAGACTACTTGTTTTTCAAGTTTCTTAAACTTTTTGGAAAGTCAACAAAAAAAAAACAATCCACATTTTTTTTATGGAGTAGAGAGATTTTTAACTTGAAAAATCGGTATTTTTTTTTAAAATTGGACTTTGTTTAAATGCTCATTCAAGTTTTATAAGTTTTTTGTATTAGATTTTAATAGGGTGTATCTATTTGTCCAGACAAATTAAATAATACAATTGATATGGTACACAATCTTGTAGCTACATGTGGTGCGAAATTTTGGGGCAGCTTCTACAGTTGCTATCACCTGTGTAAAGAAGATCGGAATTTATGGTACAACATAATGTGTGGTATTTACTGAGTAATGTTGTTACAAACAGCGAGTTGCTATAAATATTGTCTAATACTACTGCTGTTTAGGTATATAATTGAACAGCGTTACAAAAGTGATTGTTTATACTAACGATGTTTTGTAATCGCATTGTGCTGGTAGGCCTACACATTCTTTTAAAAGAGGCACTAATGCTGTTTTGGTAGTAATGGTGTTTAGGTACCTGTTGTGCGGTTTGAATGTTTCCTGGAGTCCAAATTGTGTTTTATATTATTTTTTAAATGCAAAAACGTGTTTGTACAAAAGGTGTTCATGTTCAAAATGTGTGTTAGTTTGCAAGTTGTGTATCTTAAACTTTGTGTTCGTTAGTAAAAGTTTTGTGTGTAGAGATGTTTTGTTTACAATATAGATCTATTTGTTGATTCACAATTTATTTTTTACTTTCACAGGCGGTGTAAACGGTGTAGTAGTACTAATGTGTACCCGAGACAAAAGGTGTGCTAACACACGAGCTTGATTACACGTTTAAATGTTGTTGTTTGTTTTTAAAAAAGAACTTGAAAATAAATCTGAAACTGAAAGTAGAAGTATCAACATTACATCAAGATTAAATTAATGTTCAAAGATTTCGGACCTCACTTGAACATGAAATGTTTTGTATTCATATAACGCACATTAAGGTCCTTTTATAAGGGTTGTGTATACCGAAAAAATAATTTGCCACTCTACTGTTTATTCTAGATAATTTATCCAATGAATAACTGATTGGTTCTGAAACTGTAAATCTTAACACAAAAATACATATATTTTTTCAACTTGAAGTTGCCACTGTGATTATGTCTGGCCTGGTTTTCTCTTCTCTTCGCACTTTGAACAAAATTGATTTTTCTAATAATACAGGCCACTGTTGGTTTCCTTTTCTATAATTTTTGTTTTAAAATGAATTATAGAGTGTTGATAAATGTAAGTTTGTTCATTTTGTCAAAACCCGCTTGTGTCTAGGTCACATTTCCAAATTTCAATCGATGTTTCAGTTTAAGTGTTCTCCTTTGGGGAGATAAACACATAATCGCATCCACTCACCACAGGAGTTACCGTTATTTATTATCTTCATTCCAACTATTCCTCAGTGCAGTATTATTATGGACAACTCGAATTCTTTCAAACGACTTATCTATCGAGATGAAATTAAAATTTTAAATACAGTTTTTTCTCCCTGTGATGTTTCTTACAGTTGGATAAAAAAAAATATACGTCTCACCCAAGTTCTTTTACCGGCCCCACCCCCTGTCAATACATCTATTATTATTTATAATTGATTTAAACCAAGTGATTGTTGGGTATGTTCTTAACCAATCGAAGTTGCTGATGTGTGACAGGTAATAATTACATCACATTTGATGACAGCTGCTGGGGTGATACAGGGTAAAAATACTGGTTTAAACTGCCCAGATCATTCTAGATTGTCCCGGCTTCTCTTTGTTGTTTGATCTATGTTAAATACTCGCGTTTAAAAAGAATTTCCCTTAAAACATTAACAAAGTATTCAATACAACTCTCAACTTTGCGATCAGGTTAAGACACATGTGACGTGTTGAAACATTGTACCGAACATCCTCTTCCAGCTGCGCTTATCTTGAGGTCTATACGAAATAAACATTAAAATTTAACAGCGCAAAGTTTTATACTCTTTTAAAAATACGGATAACTATACTGTAGCTATAATGAAACACTTGATGTTCCTCCAGTTTTTATTCATTTATGAAGATTTATTTCTTAAAGAAATCGTCCTACTCTTCAAATTTGTAAATTGGAAACTTACTTTTTTATTTTATTTATATATTTTTGATTTTCAGTGATTTGTCTTGAACTTGAGTCAATTTTTATTGAAAATTTGTGTAAAATAAACTTTTATTATTATTAAAGAAAGGGGAAATTGGTCTTAATTGGTATCTTAAAGATATCTTTCAAACATTTTATGATATTCGAAAGATTTTTCTTCTTCGTAAAATGTAATAAAATGTACATTAAATAACATCAGTAGACTTTTATATAATTTTATATATTTTATTAAAAGCTATGAGTATTTCAAAGATAAAATAACGAAAATAATTATTATTCATCTGGGAAGAATTAATCTCCCAAATACAATGAGCTCATTTTTAATTAAGGATAGTAATATTTAGGGAAGTACCAAACATTTTGTTTAGAAAAACATTGAATAAACCTGTTAAATTCAACTCTACTAAACTTTTACGATATAACAAATGCTCCAATTTCCTTGAGGGACGACAAATTATACATTTAAAAAACATGGCCAATGTATCAAATATACTGGCAGCCGCCAAAGACAAGTCATCCTCTATGGGGGCCTTCGTGGCCCAGGACATAATTGTGACCAACGTGGCACTGGAGATCGTTGACAACGTACTGGACGTGGGCATCATGTCCGCGTTGGCCATCTTGGGCATCGTCACCAACGTCATCGATATTGCCGTGTTCACCAAACAGGGTTTCCAGGACTCGGTCAACATCTCGCTCACGGCCATGGCCGTCTGGGACCTGCTCAAATGCGTCATCGGGCTGGCCATGCGGGTCTACGGCCCGCTGGGCTGGTACTCGCCGCTCTACAGGAAGATCTGGAAGAACATCACGTCACCGACGCTGCTGTACCTGCAGGTGTTCGCCAACTACGTGTCCTACATCCTGGCGTCGTACGTGGCCTTCGAGCGCTGCCTGTGCGTGTGCATCCCGTTCAAGGTCAAGCTGGTCATCACCCCGAGACTCACCTTCGTCATGATGATCGTCATCTCGACACTGGTCATGCTATCGTTCGGCATCATATTCTTCGTCTACGATATCTACTGGGTATTCGATCCTGCCTACAACCAGTCCGTCATCGTGTACAGCTACAACGCCTTCTACAATAAATGCGGCACCTCCGTGCTCGAGTACTTCACCTTTATCGGCATGCTCAACCCCATCTTCGCCTTCGTGGTTATTGTCATCTGCACGATCATCATTGTGCATCAGCTCAGGAAGATGTCGCAGTTTCGAATCCGTTCGGTGCACAAAGTCTCGACGGGGGATAAAAACAACAAGGACATGTCCACGCGCGACAAGCAGGTGGTCAAGATGCTTCTAGTGGTCATCATCGCCTACATCCTTGCCCTCATCCCCCGGCTGGCGCTGCACGTAGGCAAGTTGACCAACGTCGAGTTCTACTACCTGAAGACCTACCACAACCTGTTCACCGTCTGTGCCTACGGCGTGATGACGGTGGACTTCCTTAACGCGTCGGTGCATCTCTTCATCTACCTGACTATGAGCTCAAACTTCAGACACACTTTCCTGCAGCTTTTTCCGTGGTGCGAAAGAGCCAAACAGTTGGGTTCGTGACCGTATTATGTTGAATATCTTTCATGAGCTTGGGGTGATACAGCAGTTTGGTTACAGGCTGGTTGGAGCGATACAACGTTGTGCTCATGGGTAAACTAGGCTATATATATATATAGTTTCAGTGGTGGATTGAGAAAATAAAATAATCAATGCGATTTTTAAATGTCGTTGCTTTATTTCATTTTAATATGGTTTGAATATAGTCAGTGTGTCGGGTCCTTTTATATTTTCAGAGGAGCAATAAGCTATAACTTTTGTTCCAAGAGGATAATTGTCCGACTGGATCTATTAACACAAATGATGTTGCGGGAGGGGAGTGGATGTATTTAGCCGGCTAAAAAAGAGAGGGAGAGAGATATGTTCTTGACATAATCTTCTTCGATGGAACTCTAGGGGCAGGGGCAAGCGATTTGATTTGAAACTATGTGTAAAAAAAAACTGTGCTTGACCAAAAATCAACAGACGAAACTAATTTGACAACACTGAAAGGGGGCGGGGAAGTGGGAACATGCGTAAACTTTCATTCGATTAAAAATTTTAATTCAACCATAACATTGAATGATTTTAAAAAAAAAAAATTTGAGCAAATAAAACATGAATTCTATATTGTAAAACTGAGATGACTGATATAAATTTGTACTACGATCAAATACAATTTAGTTTTTAAAAGTCTCTACGTATTTACTTGCTAGTCGAAGATCTATATTAGTATTAGTTTGGTAGGTAGCCCACACGTGTGTTGAAACTCATTCGAATTATCACGACTCCCCGTAATCTTTCATATGGGCTTTAACTCAGTGGTTCTTAACCTTTTTGGAAGTACCGAACCCCACCAGTTTCATATGCACATTCACCGAACCCTTCATTATTAGTAGTAATATAGATGCCTTGAGTCGGGTGCTGTCTTGACCTCCCTCCGCCGAACCCCGGCGACTGACTCACCGAACCCCTAGGGTTCGATTGAACCCACGTTAAGAACCACTGCTTTAACTTGTTCGGTCGCCCCTCCCTCCTCCCCCAACGGTTCAATTGTCTTACATTACACGTCCTGGTCGTCGATAATTTAGAAGAGAATCTCAATCTGTCGATTTGCATCCCATCTTCAAATAGAAAAATCTTCACACACAATCCTAGGAAATAGGAAGAATAGCGGGAAATGACTGGTGTATCATCATTATCCTAATGTCCTACCCGAAGAGTTGTATCCCATGCACTTAATGACACCAAAATGCTTGTGAGATGATCGTGACATTATCTTATGTACTTCCATTCCAACTCCACATGTGTACAACAACTCATTGCCAGCTTCTATTTGAGCATCGAGTGAGTGTTCTATGGCTGCATTTTAAGTAGCGTAGCTAAAAAGATTTTCCATAAGAAGCGCACTAAAACTTATTTAAATGTTGATGAGCACTCAATGTATAGACACGGTAATGGAAAGTTGAGCCTCCTTTTTAAAATCCTATATATTAACTTGTGATGTCTGAGCCTGTGCGACCGACAGTGCGTGCCTGCTTGCTTGCCGAAAAACTTTGAATCGATTTTAAACCCACTTTCTTGTAAGCTGGCGAGCTGAAATTTTGCAGGCAGACTCATGCCGATGGTAAAAATGATTTATTAAAATTTCAGATCGATCGAATGGATGGTAATTGAATAATTGAATTTTTAAATTTATCAATAAATAATTTTATTTATCTCTATGTATATGTTAATTTTTTAGATAGAGTGTTGTGGTGCGTATTATGTTCAACAACTTTTCCTGTCGCGCAATGAGGTGCGCATTATATTGTCAATACATTTTAAAAATATATTCACGAACAATTTAAAACAATTTTACGAGACAAAACTAAAATTGTTCAAATTAAAGAGATATTCAATCGCATGTTCACATGAAACACTCTTGAATAAAATTGTGTATACTTTTGTATCTAAATATAGGAAATTTTTTACACACGCCCCAGCCCAAAAAACAACAAACAAAAACAAACAAATTAACAATTAATCAAAATTATTAATTTTTTACAATTTTATCACGTGAAATTTACTTATTTAAAGCTGCGCCTCATAAAATCCCCTTACTATTTAAAAGGTAGGTTTAATTTAATTATTAATTTTGACGGACAAAAAATAAATTTACATTTTCATTCCCACATGTACTAAATAAGCACAATTGAAAGTTTTCCAAATGATCTCTACCACTATTGTCATTGTATCACTAAAAAAGCTCATAAATATTTATGACATTGCATCATAACTCAATTTAAAGTGATTCAAATATTGTAACTGTGTCTTTGAGATAAAGAACATATGGCACTACCCACACCCCCACTCAAAACGGCAAAAGCTGCATAATATATTGCGCCAATATACTAAATTATAAATGTTATATATGGAATACTATTTCAAAAATACTTCAAAGTAGCTAAAGCAGTCTATCAAAAAGAATTCAAGAAAATATGCGCACCGTACTTAGACAATGAAGGATTAGAGAAATCTTCTGTCTTGAAAAAATGTCTTCTGATAACTTACTGGACCAAAAGCAACATCATTTCTTAAACGTATTGATAATTGTTTTAATATGGAAAGAATATTTGAAATGTTGTATAGATCTATTTGTCTATATTTTACGATTTAAATTTACAGCTTTATGGAATTGATATAATTTTATAAAGAAATGAAATTATTAGTTTGAGTCCCTATTACCAATAAGGCATCACATTTTTAAAAATTATATTCCATACCCCCACACCAGATTTTGTTTCTAAAAAAATAAAGAAATTATATGTCACATTTAAAAAGAAACAAAAGAAACACAAAATTAAATAAATATTTTTTTTTTTTTAAAATCAACCGTCTGTTAGTGAACGCATGGGAAACAATAAAAACATTGCTTTTAAAAATACCTATATATGTTATTCCAACTACAGAGAAAGACGCATAGAATATGTAATTCGCAATAAAAATTATTAAGCGTTTTCAGGAATACTTTATTTAGTTTAATCTACTTCTGTTAATAAGTCCGGTAGCCAACTTTTAAATTTTATGAGTGCATAGCTTATGTAAACATTTGTTTTACTTTATCACCATTTAAAACTCTAATAAGAACACATGACTAAACACAAACCATATATATATA
>MUZC01004783.1:208796-236526 GCA_002072015.1 Radix auricularia
GAAGATGCATATTCTAGTATAGGTCTCACCAGGGTGAGATAGCATTTTAGTTTTATATCTTTGTTACATTTGTAAAAGTTTCTTTTTATAAAGCCTAAGGTTTTGTTTGATTTTTTAATAACTTCATTGACATGGGGATTCCAAGATAGTTTCTCATTTATTATGACTCCTAAGTATTTCGCATCTTTAGTTTGGGTTAGTTCTTTTCCATGAATGAAATATTTTGAATTTATTTGTTTCTTTTTCTTTGTTACTCTTAGCAGTTGACATTTTTCTGGGTGGAAGGACATACTCCAGTTAGTTTCCCATTTTATTAATTCATCTAAGTCTTTTTGTAAAATTTTGCTATCTTGTTCTGACTTGATTGTTCTATAGATTATACAATCATCAGCAAATAACCTAACTTTAGTTCCTGTTGAGATATTGTTGGGTAAGTCATTTATATAAATTAAAAATAGTAAGGGACCTAGGACAGTTCCTTGTGGAACTCCTGAGTTAACCTTTATTGGTGTAGATTTAGAACCATTAATTATTACAGTTTGCTCCCTACCCAATAGGAAATCTTGGATCCAGTGATGTAAGGGACCTGAGATTCCAAAGTATTTAAGTTTTTTGAGTAAACTAAGGTGGTGAACTTTGTCGAATGCTTTTGAGAAGTCTAGTAATATTGTATCTATTTGATCATTATTATCTAAGCCTTTTGATAGATCATCTATTAGGCCTATCAATTGTGTTTCACATGATCTGTTCTTTCTAAAGCCATGTTGGTGTGGGCATAGGGCATTATATTTGTCAAGGTGGTTAACTATTCTGCTATATATTATGTGTTCCAGTAATTTACATGTGATACTAGTAAGTGATACAGGTCTGTAATTACCAGGGTCTGACTTATCACCTTTCTTAAAGAGCGGCGTTACATAGGCTAATTTCCAATCCTCGGGCACTTTACCCTGGTTTAGAGAGGCTTGAAAAAGAACTACAAGGATTGGGGACAGTTCATTGCTTAATTCTTTTAATAACCTGGCAGGTAATTCATCTGGGCCAGTAGCTTTGTTTATTTTTAAGTTTTTTAGGAGTGAATGTATACCTATCTCATCTACAGTTATGTTACCTATTTCTTCCAATTTATTTAAATTTATTGAAATTTCCTTGTCGCCTGAGGCAGAAAATGATGATGCAAAATATTTGTTAAGGATATTAGCTTTATTTTCATTATCATTATAGGTTTTATTATTTGAGCCTTTTAGTGTGGCTATACCTGAAGGCTCCATTTTTTTAGATTTGATAAAGGACCATAAGTTTTTATTGTTATCTTTAGTTATCACATTGTTTATATAATTATTTTGGAGGTTACGGCTAAGTTTCTGTGTCAGGTGCTTAATTTTTAAGTATTTTTTGTGTATCCTTTCTAAATTGGTAGCCTTAAATTTCTTAAATAAATTCTCCTTTAGTTTGCAATACTTTTTTAATTTAAAATTGAACCAGCATTTATTAATTCTATTTGAAGTTATTTTTGTTGGAACATTCTGATCCATTATGGTTTTTAGATTTGTTTTTATTTCCTTCCATATTTCTTCTACAGGGCTAACTATGCTGAATTTACTTAGGAAATTTTGTTGGAAATTAGAAGCTGATTGGTGTAATTTTATTAAATTGCATTTATTCCAAAGATATATTGTTCTTCTAGGCATCTTATTTATTTTAGTTTTTATTGTGTTGGTTACCCTAACAATATCATGGTCAGACAGCCCAGGAATTATTGTGCAGTCTACTACTAGTCCTGGTCTGTTTGTTAGGAATAAATCTAGTATTTTGTTTTTCCTAGTTGCTTTTTTTACTATCTGTTCTAGGTTTATGTTGTTTATTGTGTCTAAGAAATGTTCATTAATTTCTTTATTATTTTGGTGGCTATCGATTGTATATTTTTTCCAATTTATATCTGGAAGATTTAAGTCCCCCATAGTCCAAATTACAGCATTTTTATGATTGTTTTTAATTTCTTATTAACAACATAGACATAAAACTCTCAATGATATTCCTACATGTAATAAATAAATACCATACATTGTGTACGATTGTAATGAAATAGTTTTTAATCTATAATGTAAATAAATTATCCGAAAAAAGCCACTGTACTGCAAAGCCAAAGCATATATGAATGTTATTATAATAAGACAGCACATGTAAATTTAAGAAGCGTTTTCGAAAAGGTGCATATCGTAATTTGACAATAAAAGATTTTTTAAAGCGCACCACTCAAAATAAAGCATTAGGAAAAAATAGTGCGCCAAAGATAAATCGTGTTGAACATCCGCCTAAATTTGTAAAAAAAAAATAAAATAATAAAAAAATAAAAAACAAATTACACAAACTATTTGTGTAAGGAAACAATAAATTAAAGCTTTATTATCAACTAATACAAATAAATTTGTACAAAATGGAATTGATACTTTATTTTTCTTTCTCTGTCTCTACATTTACTGATTGTTTAATTTACGGCCTTCTGGCAAAATTGACAATTAGACAAAACTATACTAAAACCCCCTGCAGATTAAAAGAAACCAGCCTGACGAATTTGATTCCCGTCCGTCATTTGGTTTTTCCGTGCTTGCCGAACTTACAGTCGAAAAGTGAAACATACAAACATGCAAATATATTAACACCAACTGAGCTTTATATATTAGATTTATAGCTGAAAACTTTGTTTTAACGGGTTGTTTAATTAATTCCCTTTTATTAGCTTCTTGTCTGTCCATCGTGGGCTCACGGTCAGGCGGTTGGATAAAACAAAAGTAAAAAAATAACCCACTTCCCATGATCCTATCGAGCTGAAATTTTGCACATACACTAGTGTCAACTAACAATACATTGTACCAAATGTTCAGATCGATCGAAAGTACCGTTATTAAATTAATGAATTTTTAGTTTATCTCTATGTATCTCTATGAAGACGTCTGCTATAGGATAGTTGACCTCGACGGTCCACTTTATTTCACTCCAGCCATCGATGACCACACCCCCGTGTTTTACAGCAAGGGGAGTTCAGTCGCGTTCAGTCTGTAAATGTTTTCTGGCGCGGTACGTATTATATTAAATACTAGCAATTTGCCCGCGCTTTGCTGCGGGAAGATTGAGTATTAGTGATAAGTGAGTGAGTGCATAAAAAAACTATATTTTGGCCCCCAGCGCCTACCAAGGTATAATTTAAATATTATTTCACCTGCTGCCATCGTGGAAGTGTATTTAAAAAATCCCTAAAGTTTTATGCGTTACCTATTTGGAAAATAGGATAATTATTGATTTAAATTTTTTTTATAGCAAGTATAAGGAAAAAACACGTTTTTTTTTGGGCCCAGGCCCTCATGAGCGTGCATTTAAAAATTATTTTACGCCAATTTTCGTCGTTTTGAGGGTACCCAACAACTTGCTAAAGTTTTATGTTTTAACCTACACGATGAATTGTGGAATTTGTGATGAATCGGTTTTTAATTTAAGAAAAAAATATATTTGGGCCCCCGGCCCCCTGTGAGTGGAAATTTATCAGTCTCTTTCGCCAACTTTCATCTGGAGATTGTACTCAACAACTTCCCAAAGTTTTATTCTTCTACCTAAATGGAGAATGGGGGAATTAGTTATGTGTAGTTTTTATATAGTTTATATTAGAAAAGAAACTACATTTGGCCCCCCGACCCCCAGTAAGAGATATTTTAAAATATGTTTTCATCTGCTACCATCGTGAAAGTGTAATTATCAATTCCCCAATGTTTCATGAGTCTACCTACTCGAGAAATAAGAGAATCAGTGATTTTCAATTTTTATAAATCTCATATAAGAAAAAAATACGTTTTTGGGGTCCCGGCCCCCATGAGTGTGTCTTTCAAAATTCTTTTACACCAACATTTGTCCTGAGAGGGTACTTAACAATTAACCAAAGTTTCATACTCCTACCTACACGGAAAATTGTAGAGTTAGTGATAAGTTTTTTTTTAATATAAGAAAAAATATATTTTGGCCCCCGGTACCCAATTAGAGGGAATTCTAACATTCTTTTTGCCAAATATCGGGAGCTTGTACTCAAAAAAGTTCAAAACTTTCATGCTTCTACCTATATGGGAAATAGGAGAATTANATGCTCTCCACCTACATGGTGAATGAAAGAAATAGTGATTTTTAGTTTTTAAATTTGGGCCCCCATCCCCCCTGTAAGAGAAATTTTAAAAATTATTTCACCTGCTAGCATCGTGAAAGTGTATATATAAACTCCCCAACATTTGATGAGTCTACCTACTCGGAAAATAGGAGAATTGGTGATTTTCAATGTTTATATAGCTAATTTAATGAAAAAATCGTTTTCGGGGCCCTAGCCCCCATGAGTGGGAAATGTAATATTCTCTTTTGCCAATTATCGTTGGAAGCATGTACTCAAAACATTTCTTAAGTTTCATGCTTCTACCTACACGGGAAATAGATGAATTATTGATTTTTAAAAGAGCATATAGCTTATATAAGGAGAAAAACAGTTTTGGGGCCCCGGCCCCCATGAGTGTGAATTTCAAAGTTCTTTTTCGCCATTTTTTGTCGCTAGAGTGTCTCCAACAACTTCCCAAAGTTTTATGCTTCTACGTATACGGAAAGTTGGAGAATTAGTGATGTAGGCAAAAAAAAGTTTTTGGGCCCAAGGCCCCAATTGAGTGAGATTTTCAAAATTCTTTTTCGCCAATTTTCGTAGTCAGAGGGTACCCAACAACTTCCCAAAGTTTCATGATTCTACCTACACGGGAAGTTGAAGAATTAGTGATGAATCAGTGAGTCAGTCAGTCAGTGAGTGAGTGAGGGCTTTCCCTTTTATTAGTATAGATAATCAATAATTTTAGTTCTGTCTCATATATAAGAGGAAGATCTTCTTTCGACAAGATCTCAGAAAATATGAGACTCCTTGCTTCTCCACATTTGGTTGAGTCAGAGAGTGCGCCGTTGGATGTCCAAATAGAACTGATCGAACTAAAATCTAACGTGCAGTTTGTGAAGAAATTCGAGGACAAAAACGATGTACTGAAGACATGGAAAGGAGCTGTGGAGTATCCCAAGCGTTGTGAAATAGCAAGAAACACTCTAGCGCTGTTTGGAAGCACTTAATTGTTCGAAGCGTCATTTTCACGAATGAAATATCTCAAGAACAAATATCGAAGCCAACTGGTGGACACCAATCTGGCATACGACTGATACTGATGATCTCCAGCGAGTGCCCGGACATCATGCGACTCTCCCCAAACATCCAAGGGGAAGGCAGCCACTAATTTCTGGACTCTGGACTGCTAAGTTAATAGACAGTGTTAGTGAAGCTGCTTATCACTTATTCAATTATTGCGTTCTCGGTGTAGACTACTAATGCCACTTAAAAAATATACTCAGGATGTACGTGTGTGAAATGATGTTCGGTTTACATGACAATATTCAATAAAGTAGAAATATAAGAGAATATCGATGGAAATGTTTTTGTTTGTAATTAAGCACTGTGTTTGCCTGAAATACATTATGATTATGTCATTATTATCTCGCATTGACTATTACGAGAGGAAAATTTTGTTATAGTGAGCTTTTCATTTTTCAGTGAAAAATTTGTGGCGCGTTTGCAAAGGTAATTATTTTTTTATGCGGCCGGCAACAGCCCAAAGGTATTAGAACTATCGTCTCAAATCTTCATCTGCGCTCTTAATTGTCCGCTATTTTACGAGTCAATGTCACGAAATTAATTAGTACGTTACGCTAAGCAGTGGCGTCACTCGGTGGTGCGGACCGCACCGGGTTACAACATCTCAGAGCGTGACATCAAAATGTCAAATTCTGAATGTTCCCATTATTTGGCACTGAAAGACTCGGAGGAGTTCTATGACTTAAGTCGTGAGGGGGTGACACAATGGGCTACGCCCCTGGTGACACCAACCGTATGGACGCATCTGCTTATATATAACACTAAAAAAAAAAAATCAAAGTTTTCTTAAAAGGTGTGCATATAAATCCGGATTTAGGAACATACATTAACTTTTCATGAGAAAGTTTGCTAATTTGTTGAATATGAACATAAGCTTTCAGATAGAGAAAAACCAGTTACAGTTAGCAAGTTCGGTCTGTGTCATTTTGGATGTAGTGTGTGATAGTGACTTCCTGGCACCGGGCTGAAAATAATTCTGCAGTTAATTACTGGATACACCGGCAAACCGATTTGAAGAGAAAATACTGATACACATTTGCAAGAAACGTTTATAGTTTAAATATTCTCGGGGGGGGGGGGGGGGGGGGGNGGGGGTTGGATGAGTATGTATAAACTTCTGTTTTCGATCGTTGCGACATTTTGGTCTTTTAGATCAGTGCTTCTCAAACTTTTTAGTATTGCGGACCGGCCGGAATTTTCAATAGCACCAGGGACCAGTGAGCTTTTCCCCCCTGTACTAACATAGTAGCATATTGTAATTTATTTTATTGTATTTGTTGCAGTATATGTATTGTCTTATAAATTCAGACAATCCTTCTATACAGATGTTCTGTTAGCAAGTGATGCAGCGTTCATAGGCCATGTTGAATGTGTTAGGTACCCATTCGGAGCCCTAGGCCCCGGGAACAAATCCTTGCCTTCACATGGATTCGAACCCGTGATCCTCCCCGCGCATGTCACTCGACCACATATGAACTATATGTGCATATTCCCGAAAAATTGACATATTCTATAATTATTATTATTTATGGTTGTAAATGAATTGATGATTATAATTAGATTTTTCTTTCCTTTTTTATGTCCCTGCGGACCGGTGGCGGTTGGCCCACGGACCGGCACCTGTCTGTGACCACCAATTTGAGAAGCACTGTTTTAGATCATGTTTACAGAAGAGCTTATATCCCTTTGCTGCTTGGAGTCAAAGCTAGTAAATAAATTTTGATGGTAGTTTGAAAACCTCCAGTGGGTTAAGTTTAGAGACATTACAGTTGAATATGGAAAAAAAATATTGCCTGAGTTGATAAAATGTTAACTATTTTTTCACTAGTAATAGCATTTTCATTTGAAGTAAGAAATAATCTAATCTAATCAGCGTGTATCTGATGAAAAATCGCGTGGCTTCAGGTCAGGGTTGCCAACCGACCGTAAATTTACGGTAAAGATTTAT
This sequence comes from Radix auricularia, assembly GCA_002072015.1. Taxonomy (NCBI): domain Eukaryota; kingdom Metazoa; phylum Mollusca; class Gastropoda; family Lymnaeidae; genus Radix; species Radix auricularia. The sequence continues at coordinate 215,957 of MUZC01004783.1, forward strand.
CGTAAAATTGCCTGTCCGTAAAATTCCGTAAAAAATTAAGACGTCCGTAAAAAATTGACAAGACGTGGAATCTCAACGTTAAGAAAAATCAGTAAATTTTTTTGGTGATATCTATTTTCTTGATTCAAATTTTAATTTAAAATTGTTCTAGTGGCATCCTGCACTCTATTAATAAACTGTAAGAGCTTTCTGGACAACTAGGAAAGTAGGCCTACAAACTTTAAAGCACGTGATAAATTATTCATTGGTTATCAAACTCAACTACAGCTGCAAAAAGTAGATCATCCATCGACTGTTCAAAAGTTTTATGTGGATGATCTTGCATTTTATACCAACGCAGTCGGCAGTGGCGGCGTTAGGTAAGCGCGGGGCCTAGTGCCAGCAATGACCCCGCGGGGCCAGAGTACTAGTAAAGATCGCTAAGCACCAGTATGCTATGGTATTTAAAACACAGTTTTCTAAAAATAACTATTTTAGTAAATCTATTGTGAATGACGTGTACACAAATAAAGGGGATTGGCTGAATCTGACCTATTTTCCGCTAACGATGTAATGCTTTCAAAGACGTCTAGAGCTACGCTACGGAATTTGACCTTCAAAAAGGATTACAAGAGTGCCTCTTTCGTTTCTTTACAATCGTTTCCAGCATACGTTCTACCATCCACTCTTTGGTTCTACATGTATAGGCTATTAACCAGGACGAGACATGTTCAGGACCGAAACGCGGGGCCTGGGGCAGTCGCCCCAGTTGCCACCCTCAAACGCCGCTCCTGGCAGTCGGTGCAATCCAGAAAAGAATGCCTATTAGGAACAAAGTGCTGAAGCTCATGTCAGTACTAAAACTCACTAAAACAGAAATACGGTGGAACAGTCGGAAATTTTGAAATTGGCCCAGCTTTTTCCACAAATTGTGTCTCCAGCAGATTTTGATTGTTTAGGGGCCGAGTTTATTGACTACAAAGTTGCGGATTGAAGCGTAAGCAAGGCCAACGGAGGTTATGATGGTTTCTGGCATCAAATACGACAAATTACTAGAAATATCGAAAACAAAGAGTACAGATTTCCGCTACTTTCGAAATTTGCACAAACAATGTTGGCACTTCTAGCACATGGAACAGCAGATGTAGAACGCGTTTTTTCTGCTGTTAGTTTATTGAAAACCAACTTGAGAAACAAATTGTCTACTCCAATGTTGGAAAGTTTACTGACTGTGAGAAATTGACCGGGAAAAATTACTCCCACAATGATCGACAGTGTAAATGTTTCGATGTATGATCATAAGAAGGATGAATTAAACAGTCATTGATTATTAATGCCATTCAATAAACTAACGTTATAAAATATGAGCATGGTAATAGAGACGTGCTCATATGGATACGTTACATTTTTTAGCTACAATGCTTAGATTATGCTTTAAATTTTTTCGTTTTAAGATCAACATTTTACGTTAATTGTTTCCGTAAAAAATTGTTTTTGTCCGTAAATTTTGTTGAGATTTCTTATATTTGTCCATAAATGTTATTTTATTGAGTTGGCAACCCTGCTTCGTATTCATTTGATGGGGTAAAAGTAGCTATTCTATTTAATACTTATTATATTGACGAAGTCGCAGTTTTTATCGGCATTATTGTACCTTGTGGAATTCATTAAACAAATCGTTTTGCCATTAGATAAATCTCGTTTTACCTAATCCTAACTGAATCACTGAATGTAATGTGTTACATTAGGGGCCGTCCATAAAGTACGTCACGCTCCTGAGGGGGAAGGGGGTGTAAGAAAGTTTGACGATTTGTGACGGGCGGGGGGNAAATTTCGAAAATATCGTGACGTATTTTATGGGCGGTCCCTTACGTGTTTATAATTTTGTAAAATATGAAAGAGGCAAGGTTTGTTGTTTTTTTCCAATCAGTATAAGTATGCTTATGAGGAAATATATATATACATATTTATAGATATATATAGATCTATAATCAAATTGTTATTTTTATAGATATATTAATGTTATCTGATATATCTGTCTTAGGTATGTTTACGGTGCCCTTCATGGTCAGTTACCGTGACTTCACCCTTCCTTGTGATGTCCTCAGCATACGCTTTATTAGATAATAAATTATATACATTAAAAATTTTAGCTTTAGTATATTATATGAAAAATTTAAGAATTGATGAAGAGAAAGGATGGAGGGGTACTAATCTGTCATATCTTCATTATGCGTCTATGTTTATTTTAAGCAAAATTCCTTTTTTACATTTTAACCAAAAAATTGGTTTAAAAAATATTTGTTGCTTAGATACCCAGTTACTTCTCATGTTTTAGTCATAATAACGAAAGGATATATATTTTTAATGAATTAAAAAGGGAATATAAATATATAAATAATATCAGCTTCATAAAATAGTTATGAAAATTATTAACATAATTAAAAAGTTATTAATTTATTATGATATTGATAAAAACCTCAATAAGTTTCTATAAAAATGCTTTTAATGGTTGCCAACTCAAAAGTTCCCTTCGAATTTAAGAAAATATTCTTCCGGTAATCTCTACAGATAGTGTCAAGGCTTTTCATTAGATTACCGAAAATTATTCTAACCAATGAAATCATTTAACACTTGTCTTTGTAGTAAATCGAAACAATATGGCGATTGTTGACGAAGTTGAAGAGGTGGCATAATAAGTAAATAAAAAACACCCAAAGATGTATTTTCCTTTGGGGTGGCCTAAACGACTTAAGACGAACAGAGGGGTTGCTCAGACAATTAACCATATTGTCAGCAGTTGTGATCGTATGCTGTTTGCCATTGTTTCACAGAAGTCTCTTAATATTTGGTATTCGAAAGTAGGTTATTTTTTTTTAAATCGAAGTTTACAACTAAATTAACTAATGACTAATACATGAAATGTTACCATTATAATTTTGCCTAATATTGTATACAGTGATAGCTTTCACCTACTGAGAGTGTTACCTGGATTTAAGGTTCATAGTTCTACTCGTTGAACAAATCAAATAATTGTGTTCCCCATTACATTACTTACAGTTTCAGTTACAGAACTGTAAAAACTGTAATGATTACTAATAAATTAGTACTAATTACTAAGGTTAAGACTAGTCACTTAAGTAAAAAATATTATCTTTAAAATAATAAAAAACCAATAGCATAGTTAAATAGAGCCGATTTTTAAGTGAATTTTAACACCAAAATTATAATTTTAGGATTAGTAGTTTTAAAGTTATGAATTTTTAAAGTGTGGTTCAATTTGTCCCAGTCCCCAATGCATTTTTCCCCCACATTTTGTGACCTCGAATTCCGCTGTTAGCGTCACGCATTGCCGCATTTAAGTCTTTGTTTTAATAATGATTTTATTTTCAGGATCAATGCTAGAAATAAAATAATTAGTTCTTTATTTTGTTTTAAAAATATTATACATTAATAAATCATTTTACTTTGTATAACAGTGAAATTTATCTTTAAAAGAAGTTTCAGTTGTGTTTACAAGTCCCAATTCACCCACTATCATCATGACCTACATATAAATATCAGTCTCCTTTTGAACCTTCAACTTTGGCTCATGAATAATTAATTTAACCCTGACCAATGGTTTAAAGAATTTTGCACACAGCCACAACTAATGAATGAAACTAATAAAGACATTGTAGTAGTAGGAGTCAAAATGAGGCTCAGTGAATAGCCATGAGTAATGGTTGCCATGGACTAGTCTGCATACGGTACATTATTATGAAATTTCATAATACCAACTCTGCAGGTTTAAGCCGTCTAAATTTAGTAAATTATTGAACTAATTCCATATTAGATCATCTTTAAAGTTCAATTATCAAATATTTTAATGTTAAAAGTAAAAAAAAAATGAATATTTTATAAGCGTCTGAGACTTCCGCTATTAAAAGGGGGCGTGTCACTTCATAATCATGAATGGGTCAGTGCATGGTAAAATTTCTAAAATTATAAAAAAAATGTTCTTCACGTCCTAGCTCATTGAAAATTGGCACGCATGTAAATCGATTGATAAAGAAGGACAAGAATTAATATGAAAGAACAAGAATTTGAATTTCTGCAAAAGTTTGTGGGGTGAAGATGCCTATATAAGCTTTGATATTCCAAATTACCTATCGATTGAAAATACGATTTAGAACCATTAGAATGTAGGCCAACACGTATTCATAGGCTGTAGACCGGAAAAGGAACTGAAATATGTGTGGAAAGTATTTATTTACTAATAGTTTTACACCCTCATCGGAAAATTAAAAACTCTGATCTCCTGCGCCGAAATTAATTCCCGATACAAAGAAAGTAGTAGTCTCCCTTGTCATACCAAAGTACCTAGTTAAGACCGCTCGTTTTTGAGGACTGGCTAACCGTTCAAAAAAAGACTGCTAAACCGGTTAACCGTTTATCCTTATATGCCCTATAATTTGACAACTAACAAGACAATGTTGTCGCCTGGCGGTGTCTTATGGCATCAAAGCCCGCTTCCCCTGCTTTCGTTCAGCTCTTTCCGCAATGCCCTAAATTCAACGCATTTTTTATTAAAAAATTCCAAAGAATTAATTGGTAAATTATCGTTGTACGGATCAGGCCAAAATAAGGTCTTTTCCGGCCGCCATCTTTGGTTGCTATGCAAGTCACAAAGATGGTGGGCGGATCAAAAGTCCCAACTGAGGGGGAAATGCTGAAAATGTAATGGGTCGGGCAATGGAAGAAAAACACGAAAAATACACTGTTATCACTATTTTTAAATAATTCTCGAGTTATATCCTTCGACAATTTCACTAGATCAGCTTCCATTTAGCAAATCACTAATAAATTTCCAATGCGATGTTTGCGCTACGGTGGCAAATCGGAAACACGCTATGTCCACAGTTTTGTATTCAATGATTTGTATCCAATAATTATAAGGGGAGGCGTTCTCCCTCCCCTTAGACCCCTCCCCCGGTTAGGGAGACAACTGAGGAAATAAGACAATAAAGGGAGATAACTACAAACATAGCAATCGTACAGTCCTGGACGTGACCAACTTTTGGGCCGCCATCTTTGATGCGTACGACGATAATTAGCTAATTGGTTGGTTAATAGTCCTCTTTTAAATTTTATTTTGAGGACTCGTAATACACTGTTCTAAATTAGAGAACCGACTCAACCGTTCGTTAAAGTTAGCGAGGTATTTTTTTTATTAGTTTAAAAAACTAACGCCTCACCCCGCACATTGTGACGTCATGTTTACCTCTCTTGTGTGTGATGCCGGTCAACTCGCGAATTAAAAATTAATAATAATAATAAAATTATAAAGCTTATGGAGTAAACAGTGATGATAAAATGGAATTTATTTAAAAACCATATAATTTTTAAATCGTCAACTCGCCAGAATGATTTAATTTTGCGCGCACACATTCCCCCCTTCCTGTTTTTCTGTTCAAATAGGGTTTGAGCTACACTTGCCGCACTTTCCTTCCAACACATAATAATTACATTTTTAAAAAAGAAAATAACAGTTTTGATATTAATGTGGTAATCTTAAGTCAAATGCCTTTGACAAGCAGGAAAACTGTCACTAAAAGACTGAATTCGAATTAGAGGGCCAATTAATCACCCGGTATCTTTGCTATGTCTATCAAATACCTCTCGTAATATAGGTGCATGTACTTCACTATGCAGTGCGCGCCGATAAATTTTTTTTAATGCCTGGAACAGACTATAAACTATCAGAGAATGCCGATAGGTCACGGGGTCATATGCTTTTATAGCTTTCTTTGTCTTTATAAGAAACAGACTATAATTAATATAAATAGAAACATCCTCGGCCTTGACCGTTGTTCACATCAAACGCGCTCTGTGTTAGCTCTCGTACAGTCACAGTGCCTCGACAACTAAGCAAATTAAAATTTTAAAAAATCATTCCTTAGCAGTAGCCGAAGTAAACTAATAGTGATGACGTGTATGTTATTTATATACCGGAATATGGAGAAAGCGAATAGAAGACACTGTTGGTCTCGTTTGCTCCCCTGCATCTTAACCGTAACGCAACAAAAACAAACTCCGGGTAATAAGCTAATTACGGGCTTATTGAACTTGCATTTAACCATTCCTTATTAAAAGGGACCCGTCCTGATCCGAGGACCAGTTAACCGGGTAACCGTTAACCTTAATAATTACTAATTGAAATTGACTTAAAATTAAACTTAAAATTCAAAAATAAATCAACAGTAACACTTGACTTGCCCTGCCCTTCTTTTCGTCTGAGTTGAAATTGCAATCTTATTAGTCTACCCAATACTAATTTGATAAACTTAGGCAAACCAAGTGATCAATCACCATCCTGTAGTGAGTAGTGTCTATAGGGTGACAGAGTGCCGCATAGCTTGTAACTGTCATCATTAAATTAAAGTTTAAAATTTAAAGTGTTAAAGTTGAGGATCTCAGTCTCCTTTTTTCTCCTTCTACTGGTCCTCTCTGAATGCACTTTTCTAAATGGTACACATATATTGTTGACCAATGTGTGAAACAGACTATATTCTTGCAACCTGTCGATTCCAGTAGGTCATGGAGTCTCTTAAAATTTAATGAAATGTTTTCTTTGTTTAAAAAATAAAAGTAAATTATCATTCCACTCAGACAGCCAATATCTACATGAACAAGGAAATGATTGTTAATGTTAATTGAGTTGAAACTTGGGGTTAACCTCTTGTCAACTATACTGAACATACAAGGATTTCCTTCATGAACATCTACATAAAATTCATTTTCAACTTGCTATTATTGAATTATCCGTCATTGGCTTTGGACAAATACTTATCACTAATATTTAAACATACAAAACTATTTTTGGACATGGTCATCATTCTTAATTTATAAAATGAAAACTATTTTTTTAGAGGCTACTCTTCTTTGGCAATAAAGCTCTAGCTTTAGTTTATCCTTAAGCTCAATCTTATGTACATGGAAGGGGCCGCGGTGGTCTAAGTAGTAGCGCTTTAGACTGCTGAACGGTGGGAAGAACTCTAGTCACGAGTTCAAACCACGTTACTGGCAAGGCCCACGGGGCATTGTGCTAGCCACACAATCCCCTGCTCGTTAGTGGTGGCTTTATAACTTGTGAACGCTACTTCACTTGCCCTAAAGTCCGTCATGGACTGAAAAGGGGTTATATGTACATGGACTAAATATTATATCGTCAATGTTTTAAATACCTAAATCGTCATATATATTAGATAATCAAATTTTATAATTATTACATTAGTTTTATCAATTTCATCCATACTTCTTACATATTCTTAAACTCTATCTTGACTCATGCTATCTTTATGAACTAAATCTGCATCAGTTTAATGTATTGAGGTTAATTTGGATATTTTATAAGTCAAGTTTGTTAGCCTTTAATTTGTCCTAAGCGCAGGATCAGTCCTGAGTTATCTGGAATGCTTTAACTGTAACTTCAATGCATACATATTGGTGAAGTACCTGGAACTAATTTTATTGTGTTTCAGTTATAAAAAAGAAATCTTTAAATTTCAATTAAATTATTATTGCAGCGAGTTAATGGTTGAAAAATAACATGACATATAAAATTTAGTGTTTTTACAGGTAAATATGTTAATTGCAAAAGTTTTTTTAGGCGTTTGATCTATCATTTCCTAATTTATTTTAATATATTTTAGAATATTTAAATTTTTTGAGGTATTAATGGCTGTGTTAAGCTTTATATTTCCCATTCTATTTACTTCAATACACATGAATTATTCTTTTTTGTATTAACATCGAGTCATTTACCTGACAAAAGGCAAATATGTGTTCTCACATATGAAATTTAAAAAAAGAAAGCAACCCAATATATTAAATATAATATGTTTTTTAATGTAGTCTATTTTTCTTATCAAGAAAGTGACCTTGGAAAATTAGTTAATTTCTTTAAAAAATCTTTTACTGAGCTATATGGTAAGGCAAATGAAAGTCAAGCTGCGCACACTTGCAAAGCTAGGCTACTAAGCTTTTGCTAAGTGATTTTAGAACAGTTTGGATTTGTCGTACGGCAGGCAATCGTTAGTCTCAAACGGTAAATGTTTTTCTCTTACTCACTCACTTTTATTTGTAACCCAAGGCATAGTACTTTATTTTATCTGATTAAAAAATATTTGAAGTTTTTTTTTTTTGGGGTACCCTGAAGGGATCATAACCCTAGTTACCACTGTAAGGAAATTATGAATATAATATACCACCTATTAGGCCCACTAACTCCCACAACAGAAATAAATAATCTAAATCCTATAACATGCTGTAAGTAAAGTATCTAACTTCAAGCTGATGAGGACAAAATAAATGTGTTTCTTGTTAGTGTCTATAGAAGTATAGAAGCTCATACAAAGTTTATAAGCTCAAGCATGAGTTGCAATCCCGAGTTGCCTCATTTTGATTTTCTTCTCTCCTTGATCTCTTCTCTTTGGTATGCTCCAGTTTTAAATATAGACCAATGTTTCCCAGACTATTCTTATTCTCCGTGAGGCCTTTATGGCTACTTCTGAGAATTCACAAAGTCTCTTAACTTGTAAGATAAAAGGTGTGCTGAAGGGGTTTTTCCCTACCTAACAGAAACCAGATTAAAAAATGACCCTATGGGAAAACAAATAATAAAAACTCGAATGAGTATTTAAGCGCAATTTACAACAATTTTAATGCAAGGGAAATCATTCTAGATTACATTAAACGTAATTTCACATCAGTAATTCTGAAAGTAAACAAAACAATGGCTATCTACAAATTGCTGCTAAAATTACCGGAGTCAAACAAAAAGACATTGTTTGGCCTTTGTTTCAACCTTATATAGTGTTTCAACCTGATAGATGTTATGGTTGGTGAGAAATTAAGAAAATATTAATATTTTGGGTTTTTAAAAAAAAATATTTTCCAGGAAATCCAGTAAAACTTTTTGAGAATTTTTGGCCTGTGCACATCCTTGGGATCCTAAACATATTTGCAAAAGACCCGAACTTTTTATCTGGTATGGTTCAGGAGTCGTTGCTTGTGCAAGCTCCAGGACAGACTTTTCCAATAAATAAATAGTGCTAAAAAACTGGGAACTACTGGTTCAGGCAATATAAACTGTCAGAATTTATTTGATGACTGATGATTATCTCATGATTACTCTCCCCCCCTCCCGACTCTCCACCCCTAAATGTTTTAAAATGAAAAGCAAAACAATTATCTTTGCACATTTAAAAAATAATTTTATTTTAACATCCACTGGGTATTTTAGATTAAAAACTACTGTAAATTTTTTTTTTTTTTTTATTAGACTGTTACACTGGTCAGGATTTATTATATTTCCTCTGCAGTAACTGGGTTAATCTGTTGTGAACCTTGCAAATTTATTTTAGTGTCTTAGATGGCTTACTCTACATTTAAAAAATCAATTATATTTATACAGTAGGATTATTTTTTATCCACGGATTAGGACGGACTCATTAATCTGCAGGCATTCAGAAATGTGCTTAATCAGTCATTTACAAAAATAATTTGCTTATCCTTTTTTTAATAACCAATAAAGTGTTGAATGAGCCTGCTATAAAGCTTACCAGATGTTGCATGTCAGTGATTCTCAAATATGATTTCATTTCATAAAATGCAATAAGTTATAAACACCAGATTTGTTTTAATTTCTTTATTTTAATTGTCTTCAGCCATGTGTCCAAATAGTTACCTTCATACCTAGCCAGAGCTTGCTTTCAGAGGTAGGAGAGTTCTGCAGAGGAGAATGGAAACCAGACTCTTCCCTAGTGGCTATAATGGTAAATAAATTTATTTTCAAAGATCCTCAAAACCAATTTTCTTAATTCTGTCTTTGAGATAAGGTTTTCAGTTCTAAACTATTAGAAAATCTTTAAACTTGTCTTAACTCCTACTGTAACGAATGATGAATGCTAATTTAGTTCAATGTTTAGTAAAATTGAGAAACAGGGTACTTTACTTTTGCTGTTGTGGTATTCTATGAGTTTCAGGACAGAAAAATGTAATCTTTTTAGTCTTCTGTACATTTTTTTATCTCAGATATAAATTTGTATTCTTTATAACACTTCTTTATCTCATTTGGCTTTATTGTTCTACTTTATCAAAATATCTGTGAAATAATTCAAATAAGAGTTGTTGTTGAACGTTCTCGTCTATGAGGGACATCCTGCGCTTCCTCCAAGGGCATAGGCCACCCACAAGAGACCTCCAGGCATCTCTATCCTGGGCCAGTTTCTCCAGGATCTTCCATTCATGGCCAATTTTCTTGATGTCTGCCTCCCTTTCTTGGACAGCCTCTTTTCCGCTTACCCTGTGGGTTCCAGTTCAGGGCTTGCCTTTTTATATTAGAAGCAGGTTTTCTTAGTGTATGACCGATCCACCTCCAACACTTTTGAAGAATCTCTTCCTCAATGGGCTTCTGTTTTGTCCGCTGCCACAGTTCCTGGTTGCTGATTTTGTCCGGCCAGTGAATTCTAAGAATCCTTCTTAGACAATTGTTGATGAAGGACTGGATTCTGGTCAGGTTTACGGCCGTTGTTCTCCATGTCTCAGCTCCATATAGCAGCACAAGTTTCACCATAGCGTTAAAAATCCTTACTTTTAACTTGCTGCCTAAATAGTTGGAGACCCAAACATTCTAGAGTTGCTGGAAGGCTGCTCTTGCTTTTCTGATCCTTATCTTGATGTCAGCATCTGTACCACCTTGTTTATCTACCACGCTGCCAAGGTAAACAAAACTGTCAACTTCCTCAAGGGCTTCTCCTTCAAGCATGATGGGTGATGTTCTAGTGGCATTAACCTTGAGTATTTTACTCTTCCCTTTGTGTATGTTGAGACCTATGCTAGCAGAAGTGGCTGCGACAATGTTTGATTTCTTCTGCATCTGTTGTTGGTTATGTGCAAGGAGGGCAAGGTCATCAGCAAAGTCAAAATTATCAAGTTGATCCCACAAGGTCTATTGGATGCCATTTCTTTTCTGCTGTGTAGATGTTTTCATCATCCAGTCAATGGCTAAAAGAAACAGGAATGGTGAAAGCAAGCCACCTTGTCTCACACCAGTCTTCACCTGGAAAGCTTCTACCACCTGCTGACCATGGGCAATTTGGCGCTTTATCCCTTCGTACATATTTCTGATTATATCCGTAATCTTCTGTGGTAGCCCATAATGCCTTAGCAATTTCCACAGAGTCTGCCTGTCCGCACTGTCGAAGGCTTTTTCATAGTCAACGAAGTTGACATAGAGCGGCAAGTTCCATTCTATTGACTGCTCTAGAATGATGAGCAGTGTTGCTATCTGGTCAGAGCAGGATCTGTTGGTATGAAAACCAGCTTGTTGGTCCCACAGTAGAGGGTCTACAGCATTTTTCTTTCTGTTAAGTAGTACACGGTTTTCTAAAACCTTTCCTGGGATGGACAGCAGGGTGATCCCTCTGTAGTTCGAGCAGGAGCTTAAATCCACCTTCTTTGAGATCTTGATAAGGTTCCCTCTTTCCAATCGGAAGGCACTTGCTCCTCTTCCCATATCTTTATAAACAGAGGGTGTAGCATTTCTACACTGGTTTCCAAGTCCGCCGTCAGTGCCTCTGCTGGGATGCCATCAGGTCCTGCAGCCTTTCCATTTCTGAGTTGTTTAATGGCCCTGCTAATCTCTTCTTTGGTGGGACTATTACAGTCATTAGCAGGTAATTATCAGCTGATTGAATATCTGGTGGATTCTTTGGTTCTGGCCTGTTTAAGAGCTTATCTTATCTTAGATATACAGACGCTCCTTCTATGCAGAAGATAATTGCGTCCACAGACCATGAGAGATGATCTGTTGGCAAGTGATGCAGCGGTCACAGGCCACGGCTATAGGGGTTCCACGCATTACCCCAGCCGCCTAACTATTGTCTAGTTAGGTACCCATTCGGAGCTGGGTGACTCGGGGACTCCTCAGGCCCCGAGAACAAATCCTCACTTTCGTGTGGATTCGAACTCGTGACCATCGGTATGACAGTCGAGAGCGCTACCTCTCGACCACCACGACCCACACGAGCTCTTCAAAGTGCTTCTTCCATCTCCCTCTCTGCCTCATATTAAGTGCTATGTTGTTTCCCATTTTATCCTTCACTGGTCTCTCTACCTTGCTAAAATTCCCGGACAGCATTTTAATGGTATCAAACAGTTCTCTCATGTTCCCTTGGTAAACTGCATCTTCTGCTTCTTTAGCAAGTTTATCAACAAATTCTTTCTTGTCCCTCTTGATGCTTCTCTTAACTTTTTTATTTGCATCTGCATACTCTTTCTGGGTCTTGTATTTCTGCTCTCGTGTGCAGCTGTTGTTTATTTCTGTTTTATTTCTTTTCCTTTCTTCTATTCTACTCAATGTGCCTGCTGTTATCCATTCTTTGTGTGCCCCTTTCCTGTTTGCTAGCACTTCTTGGCAAGTTGACTGGAGTGTTTCTTTCACGACTGTTAAGAGGCTTGGTGTTAATTGTTCTTTTTTGTGTTTTCATTATTCAGAAATTAATATACCTTGGGTTTTTTTCGGGGTTGTTGTTTTTTTTTTCTTTTCCTTTTTTTTTTTCTTAAACCTGAATGGAGTGCTCCTTGTCTCGTTCTTAAATGTTTAATTTTTTCTTTGCAGACGGAGCGGAACTGTGTTATCTTTATTCGAGTAGAGGTAGATAATTCAGTACCAAACCACCACTGTCTCTATGTTATGCAGGAAGGAAAGTAAGAATTATAAGATACTAAAATTTGCTAAATTACGAAGTAGCATCTACCATGAGCTTTAATTTGTTTCCAATAATGTTGTTGCATGTTTTTTAAATTATTTACATTACTGTTAAAAAGTTCTGTATTTGTAGCAGATTCTTTCTTAAAGTAAGTAATGAAAATCAATTTAGAAACTTTATGACCATTTATCATATTCTACACAAGACAGGTTTTGTTTCCGTTCTCTATTTTTATGCACTGTTTTTCAGGGTACCATTGTCCCCAAAAATAAACATCAATGGGATACTGGACAGTGACAGTGTCCCAGCTATTAAACTTACTTATATGGCACATGTTCGTTTACAGTCACACATTTCATGGTAAGTTTTTAAAATTGTTAAATTCATCCCTAAAATAAATATGTATATAGATGTTCCTTTACAAATTACTTGCTCATTATTTTAACCCACATGGCTTACACTTAGGCAGAATTTTAATTTGTTCTTTATAGCTAATTAAATTGAAAAATAATGTTTTTTATATTAATGAAAAATTTTACAATAATTTTTTACGATGCCTTATTGATCAAGTGTATTTTTATTCAGCTTGATCCATAATTGTTGTGTTTTTTTTTGTTTTTTGTTTTTTTAGTTTCCTCTCTGTGAGAGATGAGCTGGTTGTTGCAACTGTTGATGGATGTTTAAATAGTGTTGTTTTTTTTTTAGTTTCCTCTCTGTGAGAGATGAGCTAGTTGTTGCAACTGTTGATGGATGTTTAAATAGTGTTGTTTTTTTTTAGTTTCCTCTCTGTGAGAGATGAGCTGGTTGTTGCAACTGTTGATGGATGTTTAAATAGGCTGAGGTGGTCTGGGAACAAAAACGAAAATGCCACATTGCACCTGAAAGATATTCCGGTTTCAACTGATCTTCAACAATTTAGAGGTACAATCATTTTAATGAATTATTGTAAATTTAAAATTTGGTGCATAGCCTCTCTTCAGAACTAGGGGTCAAAGTTCTTCTCCTCAAAGCTAGTTGTGTCAAAACTGTTCCTCTCCCTAAATCCATCCATCCATCCCTGTGGCGCTACACCCCATGTAGGGCTTGGGCCTGCCTCACGACCCCCTTCTACTCAGGCCTTATCAACGCCTTTCTTCTCCATATATTGGATGCCCAGTTGTAGATCTGTCTCTACATCATCCATCCATCTAAGCCCAAGTCTTCACTTGAGCCTCTCGCCAAATACCCTCATGTTTTTGTACATTTACGATGCTGGATGGAGAAAAAAATACTGTCATATTTAAGTGTTTTTCTCCTCCTAGAGCAGTTTTGCTATGCAAAGAATAAAATTCTAGTTTTGAGAGTAGGCATTTTAAAAATGATTTGTATTTAAATACTTAAATAAATCCAAATGAGTTTTGCACTTCTGTGAACTAAAAAACAGAAACTCTACTTTTTAAAAACTCTTTCCTGCTACAATATCAGTTACAGTGTTTGTTTATTTTATCAATCAGATTTAAATAATGGAAATGAATTTTTAACATTTGGTAAACTTAGATAATAAGTCTATTTATATTTTCTTTGATAAAATCTAAAATAAATTTACCTTATTTTAAATCAGAGTGAATTTTTAAAAATTAAATAAATTTTTCATCAGCTTCTAGGCCATCAGACATGGACCATGTTGTTGAAATGGAGTACAGTCCGACACTTGGAGGGTACAGCATGGTCCTATTCTCCGGCAAAGCTGTTTTTGTCATACCACCATCAAACAGGGGAGACAAAACCGTTAGTTGCACACTATTTTAGTGTATATGCTAATTTTTCTATCACTGCCAATGAGCTTTAGGTTACAAGTTAACAGCTAACAAAATTTAATTAATTATGGCTACTGTTTATAATTTTAACATTTTCAAAATGTCTTCCACTTTTACATTTAGAGTGACTTTATTAAGTTTTAAGTCACATGAAGATTGCCATGAACTAATAGTTTGTAAACATTCATTTATGAATTATAAGAATTATAAAAATCTATTCAGAAAACCGATTTTGTTAAAATTTGTTTCTATGTGAAATAATGAAGTTATTTTGCTGCCCAATACCAAACTGCCTTGGTGCAGGAAGATATGTGGCATTATAGATCGGTGTGGTAGATCAAAGTATTTGAATTGAATTCATTGAAAAGGGATTTTTTGCCTTTCTCTCCATTTTTTCACCTGGTAACAGTTAACTTTCCTTTTTCCTATAAGATTTAAGCCTATAGTATTTTTTATTTGATAAGTCATGGATGAAATACGTTTTATTAATTTACTATATTAAAAATAACATGTGTAGGAAAATTCTAAAAATACTCGAGTCATTCAAATTAATAATATTTTTTTAAACCGTTCAACTGTTGACTAAAAACAAAAGATCAATAAATGAATGGACAATACTTCTCAAAGTAGTAGTATTTTTATGACCTTACTTAGTTCTTATAAAATGTCTTTTTCTCACACAGAATGCCCACGGAGTATGGGCTCAAGATGTCAGTACAGCTGTGAGTGTAGCTGTCAACCACAGATATAGACTCATTGCCTTCGGCTGTAAAAAGTTAGTGTTCATCTAATAACATAATTCTCTAGGTAGCATCCCTGCCAGAAATAAGCCAGATAAAATCTTCTATACACTTAAAGTGATTCTTTAAAAATCGCCAGAGCGATGTATTCTCAATATTTTATTGTTTTTTTTTTTAATGTAATCAATGTGCTTTTTAAAAAGAGGTGGTAAAGAGATTAAAATAGTTCAGAGACCCATGACAGATTAGTGTACATTGGTATAAAAAAAAGGGGGCAAGGTTAACACTAAGTTACTAACAGCATGTTCAATCAAGTAACTTAAGTATGAGACAGGCGTGTCCTAACTTTTTATGCATGAAATAAAAATATGTCAGGGCCGCATTAAGATTAAAAACAAAATGTTGAGAATGCATTATAGGCTTTTTTTTTATTATATGAGTGTTTGTTGTTTGTAATAAGAAAGGGGAATAATTTGTGTGGGGGGGGGGAATGGGACAATTCTATTGCGATTCTGGAGATATATTTATTTTTTCATCATTAGAAATTACTAAAATTGGATAAATGATGGCAAAATTATAGGATAAAGATGTTTATTTTATACTATGTACACTACAATAAATAAAATGTCTTTAAATATAATTAGAGCCAAAATTGTTGTGTCAAATATTGTGATTAAAACTGTCTTTACTATTAAATACGCTGATGCTTCATTCATTTCCTCTTTTAAGTTGGCAAAAATAAACATTATTAGATCAGCCAGCCATTTTCCCATTGGACGTTACCAATTTTTGTAAAACTTAACAGCACTGCCACTTTATTGACTTCATGTAATCAATACCCATGTTGGTAAACATCATGAAACTTTTCCATTATCTGATGACATTGCATTTTGTACTGAAAACAGAACATAATTTTATCTTCATAAGAATGCCTTTTTTTTCTTCCTCAGTGGAGATGGTGTTGTGTATCATTTAGATGAGGCAGTTGGGGCACTGGATGTCTCTCACAAGCTTGTCATATCCAGTAAAGAGTTTCCTGGTAGGACACAGATTATTAGGATTAAGTTCTTATTTGGGGGGAACAAATCTCCCAAAAAATTGACAAACTGAAATGAAGCAAAGATATTCAATAAAGCACATTTCATGCCAAAATGAAATAAACATTTTGGCTGCGTAACATTCTACTACTAAGAGGTGGCAATTGTTTTTAGCAATATTGATTATAGAGCATACAAAATTAGACTGAATAAAGACTTGGATAAAGATTACTAATAAAAACAAGACACACAAACGAAGTGTGTAATTAAAACAATAACTGAAAGCTTTATTAATGGAAAACTACATATTTAAACATTATAGAAAAATGGCCTCAGCAATACAATGAAATTAACACTAGTATTTGTTTAAGTTAAATTTATATTATATTTTACTAATTATACCACTGAAAAAATAATTAAGTCGCCATTAAAAAAACAGAGAAAATAAAAAAATCATGTTAAGCCTGGTCCCTATTGGAATTCAGGACGTGTTAGCGCATTTTCGTATTATGTATCAGTACTTATGTTAGATATCAGCATTATGTAGTTATCAGTAATTGTGTTTAGATTTTAGACATATTTTTATGAATTTTCTTGTGTAATGAATATACCTGACATTTTTTTAATTTAAAAGTCATTTCTTTACATTTTAAAAAAATTTATTTTCTCTTTAATCTAACTACAAGTCACCACAAATGATGACGTAAAACTCTCTCAACTTTTACACATATTCTAATGACGTCAACTAAAAAAAAAAAACTAATTCTTTTGCACCCTTTCGCACCACTCTTCAATGCTTGAAAGATTGTGAATTCGACTTCCGGCAATGGCGGCCGTTCCCTGCGCTAGTGTTACCTCTCGATTCGAAATATTTTTTGGTAGTTTTAACGGGGTTTTTTAACGGATCGAGTAACTGAGTGTTGATGCACAAATGGCAGGTCAGGACATACAAAAAACATATATACCTCATGGGTCTAGGACTTATGGATGCTGAGATCAAGGGTGATGACGGACGGACGGACAAAACGGGTGCAATAGCGCATTCGACTTCTCGAAAATGCGCTAAAAAGAAAGATGGGCACTAATGCGTAATGAAAATATAAGATAGAATAAGAGGAAGGGTGTATCTAGAGTTACTTGAAAAAAATTCTACAAAAGGTTTAAACATTAGTCTACAAGAACAGTGAGTGCTGCTCTTTGATTAGTTTTGTCTGTCACTTAGGAAATAGATGAGTAGGGTGAAAGTCGGCAACGTAGCTTAAATCATTGTGAATATCATTCTAAAGAAATGTCAATCATGCTTTCCATAATATTGCATGATTAAATTAATATAGATTACCCTGGAGTTAAAATCTTAGAAGCATCAAAATGATAGAGATCTTTTGCAAACATTCTCAGACATCTGCTCATGTTTAATTCTTAACATTTAATTTTAGTAAGTCTCAACTTTAAAAAAAAAGGCTTTATTTCAATTGTAATATGCAAATTGACACTTATTTTTTTCATTATACACATGTTACAACTTGGTAGATTCTATAGGTAATGTATGAGTTTGTACACGTGTGACTTGACTTTAATGTAACTTCCTGAAACCAACTTTGACCCAACAGATGCTGGTACAGTGGCAGGCTCAGTCACATGCATGAAATGGACTCCTGATGGCACTGCTCTGGCTCTGGCTTGGAAGAATGGCGGTCTATCATTGTGGAGTGTGTTTGGGTCACTTCTGCTATGTACACTTGGTGGTGAATACAGGTATGTTTACACAGAGTGTATTATTTTACATTTAGACCAAATAAAGTACATTTTTTACATTATAGAATTCATTAGTAGAATAAAAAGTCAGCCCAAGTAAAGAAATCCAATGATAATTATATCAGAAAAAGAGCATGTTTTCTTTTAAAATTATGTTTCTTATAATAAACAAAAAACCTGCTCTTACCATTATTTTAGGGCATTAGATCTTCTGTTTTTAAAATTACCAATTATTTCCTAAAAATGTTTTAAAAACATTTATTCTTATTTAGTTTCCTAAATTACTCATTTTGTTTTCCCATTGTGGTAATCATTAGATTTTAGTTAAATTTATCATGTGTCCCTATTCTTTCACCTGCAGACTTTGTCTGTTTCAGTGTCTCAGAAAGTGGCTGTCTGTTTCCACCTCCCATTGTGTCCATGGAATGGGGACTTGAAGGTTACCACCTGTGGATGGTCACAGTCTGCAGTGACAGTTCCTCCACACCTGACCTGCCGTCACACAATGACTCCAGGGAAGGGTCGTTCTCAGATGATTATGACAAGAAAGTAAACAGCAAGGCTGATGAGGATGTGAAAGACAACAAGACCAAAGAGGAAAGCCAAGAACTCCCCATCACTCAGCTCATCCAGTTTCAGTTTTTGAAGAGTGCCCTCACAGTCAACCCTTGCATGGTGAGCTTGCTGACAACCTGCTCAATATTTGATATTCTTAATTGTTCAATTAATATTTTGATTTGCTTTATATGTGTTAGTGTTCAGGCATAAACTACCAAGTTTTATTAGTGCAAATATCTGATCATTCTTAATTCTTGTTGAACTAGAAATAATCCTCCAAAAAATTGTGGCAGCTATGCATTAACTTCCCATTCAATAAAGTTGTGAGACAAATTATGGATTCAAGGAAAGCATTATATCAGATACTTCTTGCTAATTTCTGGAAATTCACATGCCTGTTGAACACTGCAAAGCCCTACGGACATACACATTTCCCAGTAAATTATTTTATGCTTATAATTTCCGTTTTATAATTTATAATGATTTTTCCCCCGATGTGTATTGAAAAATTCAACAGGGCAACCATGAGCATGTGTTCCTACAAGGGGAGGACAAGCTTTACATGAGCACAGGGGACACAATGTCCAGGGGCAGCTCTCAGTATCAGATGTTCCGTGGCAGCAGTACTTCCATCAATGCTGGACATGGGTACATAGGAAACAAACAGTGGCAGGTCATCCCGATATCACACAGCTACCTGGCCTCGAATTGGCCTATAAGGGTAGGTAGTGACTTAGAGTCAACCTTACTATTTAATTTTTCAGTCCTTACTTTCTATTTCATGTTCCAGTCATGCTGCAAATGAAATGGTTCCCCGCTAATTACAGCAATTTTTTTTTAAAACTTGTTTTTGGCATGAATAATGCAGATGAAACATAAAGATTAGGATAACAATTAAATTGGCAATTAATAGAAATCCCATTTATTGTCCAAATCAGTTGCATTCAATTTTAAGGAACTACAGCCTCACCAACCTTGCTAATACTACAAATAAACACAACTAATAGTTTTCATTAAGACATTGGTTAGCTCCACAGTTATTGATTCTGAAAATGGGCCACACACAATTATAAAGGTTGGGAGCCACTGGTTTAAATTTCATAAAGTTTTCAATGGCATGTTGTATTATAAGTTATTTGTTCCATTCAAGTATGCATCTGTGGACAAGGCGGGTCAGTGTGTGGCAGTTGCAGGAAAGACCGGCTTTGCGCATTATGCACTCTTCAGTAGGAAGTGGAAACTATTTGGCAATGAAACCCAAGAGAGGGACATGGTGGTTTCTGGAGGCATTACATGGTGGAAAGACTTCATCTGCCTGGCATGTTTCAATATTCAAGGACAACGAGATGAGGTTTGTTGCTAGGGTTTTGTAGCAAAGTGACACGTGAAATCTCTAATTATCTTTTAGTCCAATAAATGTTCGAATTCGGTTAGGGGTTAGTTACTTTGTGTAGTAGAATGTACTGAATCAGAAAGAGATCCTCTGACTGAAACATTGTGTGAAGATACAAAGATATTTCAGTTTTAATGGTAACACTGTTGATATATAGTTTTGAGGGTTGATTTCCTTACCCTTTTTCCTTGTGCTTCATCAGATCCGGTGCTACCCCCGCACTTGTAAACTAGACAACACATTCGCCCAGGTCTTCAAAGTGCAGTCACAGGTGCTTCTGCTCAACACATTCCGAGACATGTTGATAGTGTTCTGTGGTGACAGCCATGTTGTTATGTTTAGCTTGGAAAGGAAAAACACACAACCAAGTGAGCTGACACGCATTTTAATTCTTAAGGTTTTCTGAAAACTTCCGCCTCAGTGCTGTAAGAATTAAGCTTGTTAACGGTTAACCGGTTAGCCGGTTAACCGGTCCTCAGACCAGGACCGGTCATCTTTATTCAGGACCGTAGGACCGTGTAACCCAAAAGAAAACAACAACAAAAAGAAAAAAAAAA
>MUZC01004783.1:246054-273069 GCA_002072015.1 Radix auricularia
ATTATGTGCAAGACAGTTCAAATTTTAGGATTTAAATGTTATATTTCTGAGTCTGAGCAGTTCAAAAAGGAATATTGAGATAAATAAAGAAATCAGGGAAGTGATATATATGTTCCAATGTTTCTAGAAGGAAGTGAATGAAACTATATCTTTCTAGACCCAACATTTTAACTGAGGAAAGAACAGTACCGGTAAGAAAGATTTGATTAGACTAATATGTTCGGCTAACCACTCGTAACTGTGTATACACTCATAACCGACTAACATTTTACAAAGTAAGAATGAAAAAAATTACTATTACTGTTATTAACTTATTTAAAGAATATGAACAAAAAAAGAACTGTTCACTAAAGTGTGGTTTTAAATTAAATTATATTATTTGTTTTTGTTATGTGCAGAGAAATTGTCTCATTTTATGGTATAATAAATAGTTTTCCACATTTTTATCAAGTGAAAAATGATTTTTAGGATAATAATGGTTATAAGTATAATATTTTAATATATTCTGACAATAAAGGTTTAGTTATAGAATCATTCCCTGGTAAAATTTATAATTTTTTGTAATAAATGGAAAAATGGCTCTGTTTTATGAATGTAAGGATACTTTTTTAAAAAGAGTGTAAATTTTTTCATTATGAGCAAAATGCTTTGAATTTTTTATATGTCATACAGAAATGGAAACTGTTGATGACTATAATAAAGATTTTATGCTTGCTACAAACACTTTTTTTTTCCCTTCATACAGTTTGTGACATGTTGTAATTTTCTGTACAAATTTTACATGAAAAAAAATTCATTAAAAAATTGCATGTAAAGCTACATTACCACAATAGACTTAAATTTACTATCAATAGATAGATTATTCAATTGTGAACACAAATATGCATAATATTACACTATTCCTGGTTTTATTCATTTTAAAAAAAATAATTTCTGTAACTACCTAAATCAGGTGGAAAAAAAGGGGGAAAAACCAAGAATATTTAAGAGTTAAAAAAAGTTTTTTGTTAAAAAATTGTCTATGAAATAAATACTCTCAGGCCAGCTGCCAAATCAAAACAGACGGAGCCAACTGCAGAGCAGGTGTACATAGATTTAATTCTGTCTCGTCATGCACGCAAACTCTTGGAATCCAATCAGATTCGTACGTTGGGCTACTTTGCTGCCAACATGGAGGATTTCCAATTTGTGTCTTGGTTAAAACGAGAAAGGTAGGGGATTTATTGAATATTGTCTGTTTTTACTTTTTAAAAAATTTTGTTAAAGATCAAGCTTGCCTACTACCATAATTTCAACATGAATCATAATTTATTGAATAGTTTTCTTCCATCACATTATAGACATTTTCATTCCACCAGCCTGAGTTGGGCTTTTATGGTTCACCAAGTTCACTCATGATAGATATTTTACTTCTTGGGGGGGGGGGGGGGGGGATTTGTTTATTGAGCCTTTAAAACTGTATATTTAGTTCAAGCTTCCAAATCTCTTTTTTAAAATCTTGTCTCTTAATCTCTCGCTTTATTTTTCTCCTATGAATCTTGTCTTGCTCTATTAAGAAGAGAATCTAGGTAACAGATAATGATCTTCTTTTGCTAATACCCATCTGTTCTGTAACAGCTAAATTAATATTTGTTTAAATAGCTGATTTCTTCTATGGCGTAACAGGGTAAGAGCTGGTAAGGTGGAGGACTTTGTCAGCGCCCTGAGAGAGACACACACACAGTTTGAGTGGCCCATGCCTGTTTTATCTGCCAGTGCTTTACAGCAGCTCAAAAGAACATTTCAGGGTACATGTCTTGTGACTGCATATCTTTTGGTCAACATATTTATTTGAATAGTTGTTATGTAGAGCAGATCATATTTTCCATAACCTCACAATTATTCATGTCATCACACATTGGATATTGCCATAATTTTTCATTGATTCACTGAGAGCCTTGTTCAACAATTTTCATTGAGAAATAAGTTTGTCAAAGACTTTCAATACTGACAATAAAACGTGATCATAAAAAATATATATTTTTTTATAAAACTGATTAGATAAAAGAACTGATCTTTTAAGTATTAGGCATTAACTGGCATTAAATCCTAATTTTCTTTCTTTTTTTAAAATTTTTATAACGTGTATTTGGTTTTTTTCCCTATTTAAATTTAATACAGTTTCTTTATCTAAACTTCTTGTAAGCTACGGGATGTTCAAAAATATGAAGTGATTTTAAAATTAACAAAAGGCAAACTGTATTTGTGATGTTAAAATTGTTAGTGTTTATTTAGATATAACATTGTTTACGTCATTAGCTCCTTAAGTAAGATTTTATTTTTAAAAATTTATGTTTATTCAAGATTATTTAAATTTCTTTTCAGCTTCCTCCTCGTCTTTGTCATCATCATTGTTAGATGATGACTTCCTGGGAGCGGTGGGTGACACAGACAGCAATCAGACAGGTGTAAACAATTTGATGGTGACAGCACTCAAGCCACATCTCTCTGAACAGATGTTATCCCAAGTTGGTACTGATGAGATCATCTTAAAGCCATTAAATCTAAGAAGTAAGTTTTTCTTTTTAACAGTGCTTGATTCTGTTTTTTTTTAATAGAAAATATTGCATTTAATATAACTAGTATTATAAAACAAGAAATGAAGCGAAACTATTGTTGCTGTATTAATGGCCTTCTTTTATTTCTTATCCACGCAAAATCTTGATAACAATTCTGGATGTTATTCTACTTTTAAACAGTATATTTCTGGGCATGTTTCAAATCACATTAAGATATTTAATCCTCTATCTTTTACCTAAAATTTAAATAATTTGTTAAATAATACAGTCGGACCCACTTATCTCGACCACGGTTATCTCGCCAACCCCATTATGTCGACGCTTTTGAAGTGGAACCGCCAAATTCTCTCTTTGTCTAAGCATTTTCTCATTGGTTATGTCGCTTCTTTTATGTTGCCAAACTCTAATATCTTGAGTACAAAAGGGGGCCAAATTTTCACACTTAACGTCGGTTATTTCGATTATCAATTGTTGTCAAGTCAGTATGTTTTTGCGGACCGGTCAATCGTCAGAAGAAAAGCCAGTTTTACTGTCCGAAAGGCATGAAATTTCCACCTCACGATGTCTGCTGGTGATGCCACAGCACGCTTGCGTTTAGCTCTCAGCGCTGTTTAACTTCTGTTACTATGCTTCGCTTACTATGCGAAAACTTTTTAAAAAATCATTCACTAGCGAACTCCACTAACAGTGATGACGTGTATTTTTATATTATTTATGGATTGGAATATTATTATTAAGCAAACGCTTTGATGTCACGGTCGTTGGCCCTGGTATTCTGCTGTAACACAACAAAAAATAGCTAATAAGCTAATATACCGACTAAATGAAGTTAAAGTTAACCGGTCCTGATTAAACAGATGAACAGTTGGTGCACATATGTCTTTTGTTGTAAGCAAACATGTATGTTTGTTTTTATAGCATGCCGATACTTCATCAAACAAATAACGGTGATATTGTGTTAACTCTTAATGTACCAAAGCGCGGTAATCCGCGGTTTACCGTTTTTTACTACAGAGCGGTAATGCGCGACTTGATAGAACTCTCTTTAGAGACGAAATTACAGAAAATAAAAACTCTTCAGTGCGTGAAAAATTATGTTTTCAACTTCCGGCAATGGCGGCTGTTTACCTCGCTAGTGTTATCGCTCGATTCGTGAAGTTTTTTTGGAAGTTTTTATGTTTTTTTTTCGAAGATCCGATTTAGCTATACTTAATTACCAAAGTAATAGTACTAAACTACAAGTAAAAATAGTTTTAAAGGCAAAACGGCCTTTCGGATACATAAAATAACCATTCTTATCAGAAAAGATGACGTCAGTATGACAATAGTAGTATAAATGGATTTTACGCAATTTTTTTAATTTCATAACCGGTTGATCGCAATTCGGGAAATTCTTACGGTACTGATGCGGAAGTTTTCCAAAAAACCCTCCAAAAACATGTACATATACATTCTCATTTATTAAATATTAACGCACATCATGTACACAAAGAAATTTCAAGCACATGTTAACATTTTGCCGCCATATAGGTTATCGTTTATCTCGATCCTTTGTTATCTCGACGCTTTTCAGCAAACCTCTAGGCCGGTCGACTGTAGCTCTAAATATAAATGATTGTGTGGTAGAACTGGCCGAGTGAATGAAATGAAATAAATCCAAGTTTATGAAAAAAAATTGTTTTCCAGTTGATGAGAGCAGCTTAGCCACCATTGAGATCTCAGACTCCAGCTCACTGCTGGGTGATTATGAGGTGGTCAATGAGGCCGTTCTTGGCCATGATGCTCATCTGAGTATAGACATCGAGGGCATTTCACAGGAGGTGGCCTCCAGTCGGGGACCAGAGCAAGCACACCTGGAATTAGAGTGAGTTCAATACAGCATTAAATTAAACGACAGTAGACATAAAGAAGTGTTTTATTAGGGCTGCGGAAATTAATGATTAATTAATCGTTTAAAAAATTTAATTGATTATCAGTCAGATGGATTAAAATTTAATTAAAATTTAAGAAAATATTTCTTTTTTTTTGCCCCCCCCCCCCTTTCCAATTTTAATTATTTTTATTTTTTACCACTTAGATACTTTTCCCTCGTATTATTATTTATTTAGAGATGCATACATAAACAAAAAGGTTTTCTTTATTTCTTGCATAGCAGAACGAATTTGCTGTGTTATGTCACAAAATTTGGGAGTCATGGAATTACAGTGACTTAACCTATTTTGCAAAATAATGAATCTCGCGAGTTAGTGGATCTATATATCAGGCCTACCAACCCTCCCGATTTTTTCGGGATTATACGGATTTTTTACCCATGCTTACGAAATCCCGATAAGACCCTTGATCTCCCGATTTTCCGAAAAAAAAAAATTCACCATGAAAAATCGGAATGCGAAAAAATTATTTTTTTAAAAAAAGCCAAAAAAAAATAAGACAAATTGGCAAGACAGGAAATGCATGATTTATATGATGACTTCCTGTTTTTTTCTCCCGCACTTCTGTTATTTATGTGTTTTTATTGTGTCATTCTTCACTTGATATTCTATCATCCATCCGTTTATTGGACTTAAAAATAATTCATTGTGTGGTGCCTATTTCAAAGAGGAAGCTTAACGTGACAACATAGATAAATTTTTGAAAAGATCTGCCGTGGCAACAAATGAGGTCGAATCTGACAATGCTGAAACTCCAACCAAAAAAAAAAACGTTATGCTCAACGTTTTAGAAAGGAATATACTGAGAAGCATTCGTTTCTTAGATCATCATCCCGTGGGGAAACATTTGCATTTTGCAATCTTTGCGAAACCCACTTAAGCATAGAAAGGGGTGGTTATAATGATATTCAAAAACATATAACTACTAAGAAACATGCAGCTGCAGCTAACAGCATTGTCAGTGAAACTACAAACTAATGCACTTTTGGAAAAGCTGAATGAGAAGTCAAGAAAAGTGGTTGTAGAGCACCTAAAGTCTTTCTATGTTGTAGCTCTCAAGTATATGAAAGAGAAATTTCCACTATCTGACCCACTCTACCAGCATGCCAAAGTGTTAAATATGAATTGGAGAGATAGTGGTACCTTTGCTGACCTTCAATTTTTTNCCAATGACCTGTTCACTGGACTCCTATGAGGAACAATTCAGGAAGTACCAGATTATGGACCTACCAAAGGAAGTGGTTACCTCAACCAGGGTGGATGAACAGTGGCACTTCCTGAAAAACTTTAAAAATCCAATAACAGACCAAGTGGAGTTAAAAGGATTTGGCTACTGCCATGCTTGCAGTGTGCTGCATTCCCCACAGCAATGCAGATGCCGAAAGAATTTTTTCTATTGTCAAGAAAAACTATACAGAGTCAAGGGCCTCTATGAAAGTGGAGACTCTGTCTAATTTGTTGGTCACCAAAGTTACCAATTGCCATGGCAACTTACATATGTCCAAAGAGTTGTTGGGCAAATGTAAAAAGGCCACAAGAGAAATGTTGTCAAACTGAACACATGCAAGTTGTGTACATATGTAAATAATGATTATTCTGTTCTGTGCATATGTATATATGTACGTTTGTAATGATGTTAATATTCATTCTGTGGACTATTACATGATAATGAAGGTAAATGATTATTTCTTTAACTTTTAATTATTTAACTATTGATAATTAAGTGTATAGATTTAGACCACGGCGCTAATGACTCGCGATCCCGACTTGCGCGCGCACCATCTACAGATATTTTTTTGGTCAAGTTGGCAGGTCTGATATATGCATTATATAAAATATAATTAATCAAAATTAATCTATGAAATTTTGCCTGATTAATCGAATAAAAACAATTTAATCAGTACCAGCCCTCAGTTCAAGCAACAACAAAATTATTGCGCATTACCGTTAGATTGAAAAGAGTGTAGTAACTGACTTAAACACTATAAATATCAATGATATTTAAGACTGTTCAAATTGGTCCATCAAGTTATAAGGTGTTTGGTTGGAAACAAATAGGCCGGGAATAGATTTTTAAAAAAATTAATTTGATAGTAATTTAATATTTGAAAAGTAAAAGGTTGTCCTGCATTGGACAAATTATGTTGTTCATTTTTAAAAAATAATATCTGAACAATAATTGGTCAATTTTGGAATCATTTCTCACTTGCTTTGGTATTTGTTCTACTTGCTGTTTGTTTCTGTGGTATGCCAAAGTATTTTGAAAAACCTTCAGTACAAACAGGCAGTCATGATTATGCCGCATGTTATATCATGCAAGAGATTCAGCTAAATTATGTCACATGCTGTATTTAAGAAATTTCTATAGAGATCTATATAAATTAAATATATTTTAGGGAAAATTAAACATTTTTTTAATGAACTAAAATCTTTATTTTATTGATGTTTTTACCTTTGCTAAAGTTTGGCTGATTGTTATTGATGTCTATATGTTTGCTAAAGTTTGGCTGATGATTGATATTGATGTCTATATCTTTGCTAAAGTTTGGCTGATGATTGTCCCAAGGCCCTTTGAGTCTATGAATAAAATTATACCTTTACTCTCCAGATACCTGTTACATATCTTCCTGGAGGCAGGTTGCCTGGAGTGGGCTCTGATTCTGGCCATTGTGTTGCGTGATAGTTTAGCAGTTATCCGAGTAGTCAGCACTGCCAGTAACACAGACACACCCTTAGACATGGTTGCCAGGATGAGGGAGGGGGTTAGCTTCCTTGAGTTGTGGGCTGACACCGAGTGGTAAGTGGGAAGTTAAGCTGATCAATAAGAGAGAACCAATGTGTCAATCTTTAACATGAGTTTTACATTTTTCTAATGTCTTCCATCTGTCATTACAAGTGTATCGCAGTGCCTTAAAGCTAGTCAGACAGGAAGGTTCTATACAAAATTATTGGATAAGATTTAATTTGACCTACTAAAAGCTGTATGTTAAACTTCTTCCACCATTTTATTTATCACTTTTTGTTTTAATAAAAAAATTTAAATATAAAATAATAAATATCTACTGGCAACTAGGGCTGTCAATATTGTTGAAAAATGCTGTCCAAAATTTGAAGGCGTACCCGGGTAACTCATTCGAAATGCCTCAAAAATTTCGTCATTATGCCCGCTATGACTACCATGAGCCTTTTACTGCTTCGTTTATTGTGGAAATGCAAAATTTGACATTGAAATGCTACTGTATTACAGTGGTATAAAACAATGAGCAGAGGGGACACGTGTGAGTGGGGGATTAGATAAACAACATTGGCTTGCTCTATCGGTAAGAACGTTGAGTGGCGTATTTCAATGTCAACGCCAAGGTCATTTCTAGCCCTTCCTAGTTAATAGTGGTTATCGGCGTTGTGTTCTATTTTCCTTACTTGAACAATTCAAAGAACTAAAACCTTATTGTTTTAAATGATTTTTGTTTCATGTTCCTGGGGAAAAAAAGTGTATCAAAATACTTTGTAGTTTGTCGGGACCATGTTTTATTTCCATTTAACACTTATTTCTTTTTAAGCATTTATATCTTAAGAATTATTTCACAGTATATATTTCAAACGAAAAGTTTTAATTGATAAATTATTTGCGAGCCAAAATTTGAACACAGAAGAGCCACAGTTCAAACACCGGTGGTAAAGATAGTGCAGTAACATTTTCACGGGTACCCGAGCGCCATTTTACTACCTGGGTAATTGCTCGGCAACGGGTACCCGGGACACGGGTACCCATTGACAGGCCTACTGGCAACCATAAATAAATGATTATTAGTAAGATTTGTTTGCAACCAATTGAGAGAACTAGCACAAACATTTACATATCTTTCTTCACAACTCCACACAAAATAAACAATTCTTCTAAATCTTCTTCTTAGCAGTGATGAGAACATCATTAGTTTCTAACATTCATCCTCAGCCTAGGCTATAAATCATTTATAGTTTCTAACATTCATCCTCAGCCTGGGCTATAAATCATTTATAGTTTCTAACATTCATCCTCAGACTGGGCTATAAATCATTTATAGTTTCTAACATTCATCCTCAGCCTGGGCTATAAATCATTTCTGCATCAAATCCGTGGAGAGATCCACAAACTGACCAAACTTGTTGAGGCTGCACCAAGCCTGAGCCTCGATGTGACCAACTCATCCAACGAGGTGCCCACGGTGGAGGAGGGGACAGCCTCTCCGGGTGTCCAAGCCATTCGACCCGTCATCGACGCCATAACTGCCCAACAGGAGGGTAACTCTGAGAATAAGCGCAGCGAATGCTTGATATCTTGATGATGTAATGACCGAAACATGTACATTCTTTTTATGTAAGGATGAATGTTAACATTGCTGTAAATAATGTATTTTTATTTGTACATATTTCCCAAAGTTAATGTAAACCTATGTTCACTCTTTGAGTGTGATGGACAAAGACTTTTTAAAAGGGTATTCAACCATTTGGTCTAGAGACAGAACATATTATATGATCCACTTATTTTGGGGGCCAACTGACTCTCAAAGCCTCAAAAATGTGTGGATTTTTAATGAGGTATAATAAAACATTACAATTAATGACATTGGTTTGTTGTTTACTCCCCTGATGTGTTGGGAAGCATGCTGTATATTTCATTTTTACAAAGGTTACGGAAAATGGTTTGAGGTTTTGTAACATGGAAACCTCTTGTTTTCATAAATGTTGATGTACAATACATAAACTTTACTTATAAATCTTGATGAAGTATGATTTTTATTTCTCTCGCTCAGCTCGTCAGGCAGTCATGTCTGACTTAAGTGACATGTTTGACACCCGTCATAGAAATGTAGTTAAAAGTGTCAAAAACAGAAGCTCCCTAAGTCCTGATTTTTTTCCTTCTCTTCAATTTTTACATATAGATGTTCTATAGATTTCAGCATTACATTACAGCAATAAACCTTGTAACGAGAGAAAACTGACTTGCTCTATAAAATCTGCCAGGGACTGACCATACTTACATGTGATCTGTTGCATTAGGATTATCTCCACCTACTTAACAAGTTACTTTCCTCTTGTTTGTAATCTCAGTGGGTATGACAGTGTCAGTTGTATGTAGTATTTAAATCTGGCTTTTAGCAGAATTACTATTCCTCCTTCTATATCAATGTGTCCCTCTGCCTCCTTCAGAACTTACTCACTGGCCAAAGACTTACCTCAGAGTTCTCAACTTTTTACTGTTGTCTGTATCAGAGAAGTAAATTTTAAGAAAAGATCTGCCATGGTCGATATGAGCATGAACAGCTTTTGTGTTTTTGTTTTAAATAGAAAGATTGAATTTATGTTTGAATTGCTTCTCAACCTTTTAGTAATTAGTCCCAAGGCAAACTTCGTAGAGTCTGCAAGAATCCTATCAATACTGACAGAAAAGGCTAAAAGTTGAGGTTTTTAAAACTTGTTTAGGTATGTGAATCTATATTTTAATATTGGGATTGACTCATGAATCAAAATCTAATGAAGTGGGGGGGGGGGTAAAGTTTGGGGCCTACAGGGGTATCTAAACTGTCTGGCATCTTGACCTCGTCATCCTTCCACAATCTGAATTCTGAACTCCTTACTTTACGTTTGGGTTTGGGTCACTAGAATCACATATTTATAGCCATATTCGATTGACCTGATCCCCTACTGGTGGTATGAGCAACTGCACTCAAATTAGAATTTCTTCATTTAATCTTCTGGCATCACACTGAGGGAGATATTATCTCAGAATGGTCGAAATTTTGTCTTCTTGAATCAGTATCTTTTGTTTATAAGCCATTTTCTCCAGAATTTTAATAACTTTATATCTCGTTAACATCTCATTTTTTCCACAGACTGCAATGATTTCTTGTAATGAATGTGGCATGTCTTAACTTGTCCATCTTCATTCTGTTAGTAAAGTCCATGTCAATCACTAAGCTGTTACAATCTCAGGAGTTCATATATTCATTTTAAAAAAACAACTATCAAGAACAATTTGTTTAACCCGCACCCAGCAGAATTTATTTACTTTTTATTATACTTTGTCAAGTCTCTCTCTTTTTTTTTAATGTGTCTGTTTTCTGTTCAATCAGTTGATTTTCATCAAAGTTTCTTTGGAAAGCCATTCTGAGTTCTTTTTTTTTTTTTGTTGTTGTTTTGGTGGGTTTTTTTCATCTTTTTTTGAGGTGGCAGCATGAATGTTTGCTCTATTTATACACGTGTGCTACTGAGATATTAATGGGAATAATGAAACATCTAATCAAATAATTCAAGGATGTTTCCAGTAAGGTCTAAGTCTGTGTTTGTCTCAGTCCAATGTCACATTCTGACTCTTGCAATAAGTTTACCTCCAACTACTTAACCTGTAAAGGTCATTGTGTTTTAAAAATTTTGAAAGCATTCTCACACTTGTTGTGATATCATAAGGTGAAGCTGATGTCTTAATTTGTTATCTCTCCAACTAAATGTCAAGAAAACCTCTAACAAGGCTCCACTTGTTTTAATGAGCTGGACTCTACATATTTAGATTGTATATGCCAGGTTTAATATGATGTAAGAATCTTCAAGTGAAACATATTTCCTGAATTTCATTATTTAGGAACATGATGCAATTACCACTAAAATTAAATCTTTACTGCGATTTCCGTAGCCATTTCATGTAATGAAAACATTGGAATATATACATTGATTACTAAACAATTCAAGAATCAACTTTCAGTGTTAATAGATAGTTACTTGCCACCAAATTATGAGAGATCTTATCTATAATTATGAATTTGATTAGTTTTATTAAAGTATATCAAATTTAAAAATAGATATGAGAATTCCCTGTAATGTTTTGGCGGTATCATAAGTTTTGTTTAACTAATAAAGTAGTTTCCTTTTTTCAATACCACTGAAATTCCTACTTCAGTTGGCACTGACAAGAATGTGAAAGCAAGCAGAAAAGAATTATTGTAACTAAAGAAATATGTTGTAATTCTGAGATGATTTTATTTTGTTATTGATTTTCACATTGAAAAATGTCTTTTGTATATAGATGTTAACTGTTGCCCTTTTGTCACGGTGCTGGGTCTTGTTAACATTAGGCATTAGAGAACTCATGTCATCTCATTAGTGGATGTGGTCTCAGGTGTCTTATATTAATGGCATGTCATTATCATAAAGAATATAGTCTGTAATTTGTCATAGTGAACTGGTCTAATGACTATCATTAAGTTGTTGTTTTTTTTAAATTGTTGGCAAAAATTTATTGTTAGCCATGTCCCAGCCATCAATTAAAATTTTTCCCTGTTTGTTTTCTCATATATTTTTTTAAAATTCTGAGACTTAAAACAAATTTAATAATGTGAGATTGGATTTATTTTTATACTTGATCAAATAGAGAAAAACAAATTAATGTCTTATTATATGGTTAGTAGTAACAGCTGAAATTAATTAACAAGGAAAATAGAATTCATAAAATAGAATTGTTTTTAAAAAGTGTCACATTTGAAATCCTCAACTTTTCTTTGCAGCATTTTGTGATAGAAGCAATTCACCTAAAGGAAAACAAGGCAACTGACTATCAGTATATATCCCACAAAATTTCTTACATTTAAAAAAAAAAAAAAGTGATATTGTTTTAAAAGAGGTCAAAATTTAAATTGAATACAATTTAATGAAAGAGAAAGGAGAAATAAGTTAAGCTGAACAGTTTTCTTGGGATTGTTATCAGAATGAGGGGGAGTGGGTGTCGAACGACAGTCTTCAAGTCATACCAGGAGAGGGGGAGAAGAAAAAAGTTGGGACTGTATAAGTAACACTTGAGTGTGCATAGAACTAGCTGCAATTTAATAAAAAGTTTACATGATTTTGAGATTTTAAAAGAGAAAATTACTAGCATTAGTAATAGATACAAACGTGCTTCCACTAAAGGAACCAAAATGTCATGCAATATATCAGGACTACAGTTAAAGGTTCTGAATTAAGTATTTAAGTTCTTTTTCTTACCAATAAATGTGAAAATAAATAAATTATTTAGAGGACTTTATCAAAAGACTTAAGGGTCCCCTGCCTGCTTTACGTTTGATATCCTCTGCATTTAATTTTAATGGTGTTTCTTATATCAATATTTTGGGCACTATAATATATGAGTAGAAATTGTTTTTAAAGAAAATGAATTACCATATTATATAAATACATTTGACTAGGGGGAGGAAAGGGGGGGGGTCATTTCTTATATTATGAAGACAAAAAACAATGCATGTGCACCCAAATGCCTCCCTGCACTTTGATTTTATCTAAAACCAATTCTCATACTCCTCTCCTTATTTGTTTCAGTAAATTTTCAGGTGCCTCACGCACCAATTTTCAGGTGCCTCACGCACCAAATTTCTCAGCAAGCGCATCCTTTTAACACAAGCTCTATGTAACTCAAATTGCCTACAGTTGATATCCAGTAGCATTGGCAGATGACCGTGTGCCCTTAGTGGCACCTTTTTTTCATTTATAAGGAAGGCATAAACAAATCTTGACCCACCCCGGATGGCAACCACTGCCAATACGAAAATTAAGATTACATTTTTCAGCACCGACTTCCAAAAACAATACATGCTCCAACACTTAATAGAAACAAAAAATGGACTTGAACAGGTCTTTTTTTTAAAATGTTTTTGGACTGGTCCTAAAATATTTTGTTCAAATTCGACTTATGATGCTCTAAATTACAGATCCAAAAATTGTTTTAGTTTTAATGATATAACAATTATAGCCATGTATGTTTGTATGATGCATTTAATTTATTGGACAGTGAAAACAATCTGAACATGATGCATGTCTTTATGTTGTATCATTATATGATATGTCATCTTTCCCCTGGTCTCAGTCTCTAAATAAGGCAGTAGATTTTTTAAATGGGACCACAGTAAAAGTGTGAGGTTGTGGTGAAAATGTTTAATTTGCTAATCAGATTGCTAATGTCATGACGTTCGACATTTAACCTTTATTTTTCTTTTTATATACATCTTAAACTCATAATTGCATTATTCCCCACAGCAGTAAAGATACCAAGTCCCACTTTTCTGATTATTCTTCATCCTCAAAGCAATAAATTATTTTTAACAAAATCCTATTTTGCTCAATAAAAAATGAAACCAAAGTCTGAGTTAATGAAGACTCCCCCAAAAATAGGTGGTCAGCTACAGTCAAATATGTTAACATTTATGTGCACAAACTATGAACTTTTTATTTTAAAAAAAAAAAGTGAATTGAATCTACTGAGATGACTGAATCAAAATACTTCTTTATCTTGGTAACTTGTTGGCCTGCAATAATATACAATGACGAAATGAAACATGAATATTTTATTTTGTTTTTTAAGGAAATGTCATAATTGATTTAAGAAATCTGCCATGTGAAAAGGGATTCAAAATTATTTTTATACAGCTTGAGTCCATGTTTTTATAAAAAGTAACTTGAGTACAGTTTAGTACATATTGCTGCTGATATTTTTAGGGTGTTTCTTTCTGGCCACCATCGTTTGGATTGGGCCCATGTGACCATCAGCCTTGTTTTTATCATAATTCATCAATTCCTGGTGTCAATGCTAAAGTCAAAATGTACATATCCTTGCCATCATATAGACAATTTTAAGTTGTTTTTTTTTTCTATTTAAATTCACTGTTGTCTGTAGACTCATGTTGAACTCTTTGGTTTTTATTGTACATTTTGATGTCTTTCAGAACATTTGTGTCGTATGTTTCTCCCATGATTGCAGTTGTGTGTGTGTATGGTGTTGTCCTTAACATTAAATGCGGATATTAAAATGTAAAATGATATAGAAAGTAAAAAATAAAAAAAAGCAAATAAATGCATAACAAACTGAATTTTTCTGCTATGTCTTTTTTAATTGAAACCTTAATTTTATTTGTTTTTTGTTAAATTTTATTTTCCTTGTTTTAAAACATTTGATGTTCTTTTCTGCAGCCTTTTGATGGCACTATTTTGTTGTGTAATAGATTATTGAAAAATTGACACCGCCATAAAAAATAGTAAAACTCAAGCTTATATTTTTAAAATCTTCCTCACTTCCAAATAAAAACACAATACCACAGCTTTCAAAAAAAAAAACCCTGAAGGTTTTATTTCTATA
This sequence comes from Radix auricularia, assembly GCA_002072015.1. Taxonomy (NCBI): domain Eukaryota; kingdom Metazoa; phylum Mollusca; class Gastropoda; family Lymnaeidae; genus Radix; species Radix auricularia. The sequence goes on from MUZC01004783.1 coordinate 260,697, forward strand.
TTACTAACATCAATAAAATTATTTCAATATCCTGGCAAATGTTGATAGGAAGAGCCACGAGATTATTTTCTTCATATCCACATGGAAACTTACCAAAGCCTGCCAGGGGTAAAGAATTTGTTTAATTACAAGTCATTTTATATATAGGTAAATATATAAAAGAAATGCCTCTAAAATTTATCTCATTTTCATATTTATCAGACGGGTTATTATATCATTTTTATCAGATCAGTAATAATAGCCTATTTAACAAATCAGTAATAATAATAGCTTATTTATCAGATCAGTAATAATAGCCTATTTACCAGATCAGTTATAATAGCCTATTTACCAGATCAGTAATAATTGCCTATTTACCAGATCAGTAATAATAGCCTATTTACCAGATCAGTAATAATAGCCTATTTAACAAATCAGTAATAATAATAGCCTATTTACCAGATCAGTAATAATAGCCTATTTACCAGATCAGTAATAATAGCCTATTTAAATTTACCAGATCAGAAATAATAGCCTATTTAACAAATCAGTAATAATAATAGCCTATTTACCAGATCAGTAATAATAGCCTATTTACCAGATCAGAAATAATAGCCTATTTACCAGATCAGTAATAATAGCCTATTTACCAGATCAGTAATAATAGCCTATTTACGAGATCAGTAATAATAGCCTATTTACCAGATCAGTAATAATAGCCTATTTACCAGATCAGTAATAATAGCCTATTTACCAGATCAGTAATAATAGCCTATTTACCAGATCAGAAATAATAGCCTATTTACCAGATCAGTAATAATGGCCTATTTATCAGATCAGTAATAATAGCCTATTTACCAGATCAGTAATTATAGCCTATTTACCAGATCAGTAATAATAGCCTAATTACCAGATCAGTAATAATAGCCTATTTACCAGATCAGTAATAATAGCCTATTTACCAGATCAGAAATAATAGCCTATTTATCAGATCAGTAATAATAGCCTATTTATCAGGTGGGTAACAGTGACTCTATCCGGGCCTTTCAATAATTATATTTTATTCATTAATTTTTGAGTAGTCTTTCAAATGCATTGAGGGAGACAACATGAAACATCAAAGGAAAATTTTAAGAATTTTTTTAAAAAAATTATTAGAGAATTTGAAGATCAGATCGTGACGAGCATCCTGGACTATCATCAACAGTAAGCGCTGTAAAATAAATATAATAATAACTTTTAATAACGTAATACAAAAGTATTATTTTAAAAATAAATAAAGATGCCCATATCATATTATCCCACTTTTTTCATATGGTACCTTCCCCTTGTTTTAAGACCAATCATTATATACTTACTTAGCTGCACCATTCACTCCATTTTGGTAAACGCACATGATAACTATACACAATAGATTTTAAAAAATCTTCTTTTGATATATTTCTTGAAAATATTTTTACACGTTAACCGTTTTTTCTTATATCTTAAATACATTGGCCCTAGTTAAGTCATGCTCCTCTCACTTCACGATCTATTTTATCTATACATGTCCTCCAGTAAGGCGTAAGCTTTTAAGAAACGAGGTGGGAGAAAATCGATAATTGATCGCAGTTCAGTTTGATAGTTCAATCGATAAATTCATACCATAGTGTCCACAGGCCTCTGCTGTACAGTGTACAACTACAAGGTAAAGGGTTTCCTGTTGCCCGTTTCATCACACTGATCACAGTGTACATACAATACCAGGGGCTGAATTTGGTAGGCAAAATAAACTTATTATAGTATATGAGTGTTGTTATCTTAGTGTGACCAATTAATTGTAACGTAATATATTTTAAAATATGTATCGTACAGTCAGAAAATTATATTAAGTATTCTATAGTTCTATTGTTTTCTATTCTTTCTTGTAGAGTTATAGTAGGAGATTTTGTATTCTATCGTGTAGCATGCAATGTCTTTTATCTCGATATTATGTTAATGTATTTTATCGCGTGCAGTTTAAATATAGTATTATGCATGGTCGGATTTGGACTTAATGGGGCCCATAAGCTATTTCAGATATGGGGGCCCTTGTGAATCCAGATAGTCTATGTCAGTGTCAAATGGGGAGATAAAAATTCCCCACCCCCCCCCAAGGTTGTTTAGCAAATAGATACATCCAGCACATATAGCATGTCATATATTCTTTCTCGATATTTGTTATGTGTTGTACCTAGTACAGTTAATTTATTATTTATGTAAATTATATCTTGCAAAGTTATCTCGTTAATAGTTAAAACGTGTTTTTTTTTTTAATCTTGTATTGTTAACGCAGTGTGTAATTTTTTATTACATTTTGTACATGTACATTTAACGTATTTTATATTCTATCTGTTCATTTAATGATAGAATGTTATGAATAATATTTCCTTATTGTGTGATGGGTTCTATATTAACAGTTAATGTGGTATGCTATTTTTACCATTTAGTTATTAGGCAATGTACTCTATCGAGTGCAGTTAATAATTAATGTAGTATGTTACGTATTATATACCGTGGACTTAACGAAGCACATTATTTAACCTAGTAGGTCTCTGGGGCTATGGTATAATATAATAGATTCTTGGTGATGTTTATTCTATCAAGGCTTTCTGATCTGAGCATAGTATCAATAAAGAGTGATTCGGCGATAAAAATAGATTTTTGATGAAGTACATAACAAGTTTGCAGTCACCAAATAAAAATAATAAATTGATAATTTACATAGCGCTGTATCTTATCTTAGATATACAGACGCTCCTTCTATGCATAAGATAATTGCGTCCACAGACCATGAGAGATGATCTGTTGGCAAGTGAAGCAGCGGTCACAGGCCACGGCTATAGGGGTTCCACGCATTACCCCAGCCGCCTAACTATTGTCTAGTTAGGTACCCATTCGGAGCTGGGTGACTCGGGGACTCCTCAAGCCGCGAGAGCAAATCCTCACCTTCGTGTGGATTCGAACCCGTGACCATCAGTATGACAGTCGAGAGCGCTACCTCTCGGCCACCACATCCCACATCACATGAAGGAACTAGGCTCATGGGTCTTTACATGAAGATAATAACATACATATAAGTCTGTATTAAATAAAGACATAGTTAATTCTATACAGTTGCTTAGATTTTGTTAATTTTGTTACCATTGAGATTCGAATGTCTAATTTTCTATTTATTATTCAATCAAAAACGCTTGTTTAAAAAAATAAACATTTTTTTTATAAACTACACTCCATTTTAAACATTCGAAAATTAAATTTACATTTTAGCTTCATAATTCCCATGTAAATTATGTGCCCTGTTTATTAAGTGCCCTGTATACTATGTGCCATGTTTATTAAGTGTCCTGTATATTATGTGCCCTGTTTATTAAGTGCCTGTTTATGAAGTGCCCTGTTTATTAAGTGTCCTGTATATTAAGTGCCCTGTTTATTAAGAGCCCCTGTTTATTAAGTGCCCTGTATATTATGTGCCATGTTTATTGTGTGCTTTTGGTTTAGAACATGTATATATAATAGATCAGACGTTCCTAAACTGAATAAACTTCGGAGTGGCTGACACGATGGTCGAGCGGCATGCACACTCGGCTGGCGTACCTAGAGTTCGAGTCCCTGTGAAGACAGGGATTTGTTGCCGGGGCTAAGGGTGACCCTGAGTACTGAGTCCACCCAGCTAAGAATGGGTACTTGACACAAGATCGGGAAACAAAAGCGCCTGGGAATTGTGCCACACAATCCCCTCAAACGTGGCTTGTGAACCCTGGGTCACTTGCCACACCAGCATGGTCAGTGCGTTCTTATCAGAAAGTAGGTCGGAATCATTTTCAGCAAAATGAGGGGCGTCTGTGATAATAATTTTGAAATAACATATTTTTTTAAAAAATATTACAAAGTAACCAATTACATTCTAAATAGAAGGTCAGTCATTTTCCGCACGTTTTATAATGTATAGCTACTGTCATAAGTTTAATGAGCTTATAATAGATTCACATTGAACAAAATGGGGGGGGGGGGGGGGCTGCATTGACTCAACGCAGCTAAAAGATTTTATTTTTTACTTTTTATATTCGTTTTATTTGTGTATTGTTTGTTCGTTGAGGAAGGCTCTTTGCCGAAACGTTCGCTGTTTTGTTACGTCCTGTCAGGCTAACAATTACCCTGTTTACGTCTTTTCCATTTACCTTAGTATCACATTGTAAGACTAAATTAACCATCCCATTTCTCATTTAAGATAGCAACAATATGAGACGACAGAGCTTCCGGAGAACATCGATAATCTGCTGTCCCTAACTCCCATTCGTTTGAAACGAGCCAATGAGAGTATCGCTCAGCTATGACGACAATGGAGAAACTTGAAATCCACGAAGCTGCGTCTTCCGGAGATTATGACGCGCTTCAAGAAATCATCAAGTGTGGAAAGTTTGACGTCAACCTCGGGGACATAGACTGGGGAGACAAGACTCCGCTCCACTGGGCGTGCCAGAAAGGTGAATACTTGACGTCACTGATGTTTGTTTAAGTGGAATTTTTAACCGTCAAGATCTTACCAAAAAAAAGACCATGTGTTGAAGGAAGAAGCAAGGTGGTCAATCAGAGGCGGCTTTAGGGGATGGCGAGTATGGCATCTGTCCCGGGATCCACGTTCGTGGGGGCCCCGCGATTAGTAGATTCTTTACTGTAAAAACGTTTTTATTAAGTGTACATTTTTCGGCCCCACACAGAACAATAGCGATAGGCCCCGCGTACTGCTGGTTAAAATGAAAATAATATTTAATTTACTATTTTTATGCATTCTGTTACGAATGTGATTATACCGTTTGGAATGGCAATTTGATTGAGGATTCGTGTTTTGTAAAAGGTTACATTTGTGTATAGCTTGAAAATAACCGGACACACAATTATTGTATAGGTGAGACTCCATGAAAAAAGGGAGAAATGTGCTGAGTCTGTGAGATGGAAGTAACAGAAAAAGAAGCAGAAAGGGGTAACAGAGTTCTCAAACGAATTACATGTGTAATATTTTTTTTATCAGCTCGTTTATCGACATGTTACAGGTTTTGTTGAATGCGTGCGGCTGTTGTTAGACAACGGTGCCAACGGAACTGCCAAGACTGTGACCGGGTGGACACCGGCCCATTTCGCCGCGGAGTCTGGGAGAATCACGGCCCTGAGGGCGCTCCAAGCTTCGAATGTCAGGGTCGACAAGAAGGATAACTACGGTTGCACGCCAAGGAGGTTGGCGGAAATCTACGACCATCAAGAATGTGTCAAGTTTTTACAACAGTATGTGTCCGTACGGATACGTTTTTTTTATATTTTTTTCATGTTTCTTCTCTGGTATACTTCGAACGAGTAGCAGTAGGACAAAATATAATTAGAAACTGTGAGGATGCGCTCCACATTGAATTGTTTACTTTAAAAAAAAATCTGTAGCCATGAATATTTCAAATATTCTGAAACAGTAACAGTAATGTGGCTTCAAGGGTTAACAAGTTTTATTTAGTTTGAATTTTTCCTATTAAAATGTTGTTATTTAAACTTTTGAGGGTTTAAAATGTTAAAGTATATTTTGTTGAGACGACATTATACCATTTTTTAAAAAGTATTATTGTAAATAATATTAAATTGAAACACGGATTTCCTCTGCGTTGCAGGGCCGAGCAGGAAATAGCTGCACGTCGCCAGACACTTGGTGACGTGTCATCAGACGACGAGATGACTGAGCGGCCGGTGACCGAGGTGAAGCCAGACGAGAAAACCACGGCAACTCCGACTCCACCGGTCATTAAAGATTTCACAACTCCACCTCCTACCGTTAGTAAAGGTTTCAAAACTCCGATCCCCACAATCAGTAAAGGTTTCACAACGCTAGGGGGGAAAGGAAGAAAGAAACCCCGAATTGTGGCCAGCAAGATATAGACATTTAGGACGTCCTGGGTTGGAGGCTATCTTGTCAGCAAGATACGGCAGCCTACCAAGGATCACTATTACCTTTAGATTACTCCATGTCTAAACAGGATATCACTAACTTTTGGGGTCATCAATGCCTTAAAGTTATTGCAGAATACTGAATGGAATATCGTGTTGTTTCAAAGGAAAGTCAAATGTGTTATTTTGTTATTTTATTCTTTTTGGTTTTCCTTTGAGCAGAACAATTTTTAAAATGTAAATAAATAACTTTGATACATTGCAATGTAAATATATATACTTTTAAAATATAGTTTTACTGTCATATCTTTAATAGTGTCCAATTTTTTTTTTAATTTGTGAGTGTATATGTGGGGATGTTGTGGTAGTGTTGAACTGTACTGTGTTCACCAAAATTTTGAGGAGTGAAATTTTTTTTATCACAATTGAAAATCTTTCTACAACTATTGTAAAGATTGTTTTAAAAAATTAAACACAAAAAAAGAAAAGAGTTGTTTTTGTGGAATTTAATGAACTCATATTGCCAGTACAGCCACCATAAGTGGGAGGGTCAAATACATTATGACGGGTTTTTCTGAGCCGGATGTTGTACCGTCGTCTGTGGAGTTCTTGGCTTGATAACTGATGATGTCATGGTCGAAGTCATAGCCCTCTTGGTGGGTGTGGCTTACACAAGTGGGCGTGTCTCTGTTCTGGAGATCTATCAACGGAGGCGACTGAACGTCCACCCAGAACGTCTGCCTGTCCTTGACAATGGTGGCTCTAAGCACAGAGAGATAGAAATGAGATCAACAGAGTTAAAATAAATGTCTTCGCTAATTTACTTCTCAAAACTTTTATTACACAATAATAAAAGTTCCTTTGATTTTGAATTTATGTTTTTAATTCCTCAAAATGTTAGCATCCTGTTTCAATTAATTAGTTTTAGTGGAGTTTATAACGTTTGTTATTCCTAAACTATATGAAATCTTACATCTTGTACGTGTACATCTATGGTTTAAAAGTGTGTCATGTATTTAATTATCACACGTGATTAACTGTTGGCGTGTAATCAGAATAAGGATTTCAACTTGCAAGCAAAATCGTGTTCACCTGATGACAACATGACCGGAAGCAAGGACTGGTGCTGTCCAGTAGAAAGAAACGTGTTTTTTCTTTGCACTGGTCACGTGTGAGACTGTGGACTAGAAATAGAAGGAGTTGAACCACGTGTTTCTTGGCACTGGTCACGTGTGAGACTGTGAACTAAAAATAGTAGGAGGGGAACCACGTGTTTCTTGGCACTGGTCACGTGTGAGACTGTGAACTAAAAATAGTAGCAGGTGAACCACGTGTTTCTTCTTGGCACTGGTCAAGTGTGAGACTGTCGACTAAAAATAGTAGCAGGTGAACAACGTGGATTGACCCCTAACTTCTCACAACTTGCGTTTCTTAAGTGGGGGAGGGGGGTTAATCCTTGAAAAACGGGAATACAGTTCCCGTAATAAAAGTATTGAAGAGAAGCTTTTTAAATTTGCCCTTTTCGTCTTCTATAATTATGATAATCATAAAAGATTATCATTATTATTATTTGCTTTAATTACCCTGTTGATAGCTTGTTAAATTATCTATTGCATGTCCCTTTGCGTGCCTTTACAGTCAAAAATTGCAAGCCGTTCAGGGTGCGCATTGAAAGCAACATATTCATTTAGTCACTAATTGTATTTGTATTTATACAAAGAGCTGTCAAAATATTGATAACTGGGCTTAAAAGACAAAACTTAAGCTCCGCGTACACAGGCTCTCACACAGGTTCTCACAGAGGTTCTCACACAGGTTCTCACACACGATCATACAGGCTCTCACACAGGTTTTCACACACGATCATACAGTTTCTTGTGTGTTCTCGAGTAACGAAAACGTTCGTGATGATGTAAAATTCCGTTTAAATAGAAAAAAAATATTAGTGAAAGGGAAAAACGTTCAAACTATTCTTGAAAATTTAAAAATAATTGTTAACATGTTTAAGGATATTATTTAAATTGCATTTCAAACTTTAAGATACAATTTAAGGAAGCATAAATATTTACAAAGATGTAATAAGACAAACACATTTTTTAAACCCGGAAACACTGTACTGCAAGACTGTGTTTACGGGTTTCTTTCCTTTCGAGTTTTTTTTCTTATTTAGCCTACTCGAAATCTTGCGGGATCCCGAGAGAGAAAACCCAAGTACAACACAGTACTACTAAAGTAGAAAGTATCTTATTCATCAAATCTTTACATTAGAATTAGGCTATGCAAACGTATATTAAAGATCTGTTTTCAGAAGTCTCTATTGGTTAGAAGCTCTGTTTGAAGTCGCTACTGTAAAAAAAGATCCACTAAAAGAGTTGCGTTAAGTTTTTCTCAGTTGCTCCCCCTTCATACCCCAAACTCAGATAAATGCTCGTAATCTGAAAAACCATGAGCATAGGCCAGTCATCGTGTAATGTCTGGCACAAAGCGCTCCCTAGCCCCCCTCTCAATCCATCCGGGTACCTTACACAAAAAGCTTAGACAGCTAAGCTCCACGCTTACACCAACTCACTATTGACATCTAGGCTGTTGGGAAACCGATGAGATGTTTGAAGTGAGGAGCTATATGTGTTATTATGTTGTCTATACTCACATGAATCACGCCAAAGCAATGTCGTGTCTGTAGAAGAGGATCAGACACGGTGAATACGCCAACTGTGCGAGTAGCGTTGACGTGACAACCAACTAATCGAGGCTGAATGTAAATACCCGAAAAACCAGTTTGATCTCCGTAGACATCAACTGAGAAAATAATAATAATAATAAATATATAAACAAAATTTTTGGATTTAAAGATAGTTATTTATGCACCAGGAAACGTAAATTAATAACTATCAACAATTTAAATATATGCTAAAATGCAAGGCTAGACATAAACCACTGATAAGAGTAGGACGCAATACTCTGCTGTTCAGAATGAGCATCTGTAATAGTTAAGAAGTAATAATTTCAATAAAATTTTTTAAAAAGGTTTTTCGTTTTCTATCTTTATTAGTCATGATAGTACATTTCGTAAAGAACCCACAATTCTGTTAAGTTAAATAAACATATTTTTGAAAGTTTTTATATATGCATTTAAGCTTTGAAGATAAAAAGTTTATTTTTATGAGACTTGTAACAGCTAAACAGCATTAGTTGCTGGAGGTAAAATGGAAAATTTAAGAGATTTTTTTAAAAAAGTTTCAATGCTACTAAATGTCATAGCACTTTTTATTTTTAAAATAAAGGGAATTTAAACTTCTTACATAGTTTTTTTTTTTAACTATCTTGTTTAAAAATAAAAACAAATGCTTTTGTTCAAATTGAATTTTCAAAGCTTAATCAAAATTCTTGAACAAAATTGAATTTTTTAAAAAGAAATGTAGACTCATTTTTATAATGGCACACATATTTATATTCAAAATATTAGACTAATGAAAAATTTACAAAGAAGTAATAGATCTAGTGCTAAATCACTTTAAACAAAATTAAAGTTCAAAGGCTTTAACTCCCTTAACTAACGACTTATTGGATTAAAAATGACAAAATGAGGCGTCTGTAAAACTCGGGGATTTAAAAGCAACTGAAAAGAATTATTTTTTAAAAAGTCAGCTCTCTAGTTTCAGAGGGGGTGGAAATGCTAACATGGGTCCTAAGCAGTGGCGTATCTAGGGGGGGGGCGGTGGGGGCGGTCCGCCCCGGGCGGCAGTCATTCAAAGGGCGGCGTTTGTGGGCATTTAAAAATTAAAGCCATTTCCGAAAACCGCCCCTTTTCTTTTGAAGGGGGAAAACCATAGTGAAACAAAAAGAATCTTTACTTTGAGTTTTAATTAACGGATTCCAGCAAAATGTGTCTATTACATAGTGGTTGTTATAACTAACTCAAAACCGTTTAAAATTTTAAAATCGCTAAAAAAAAAAAAAGAAGTAACGATTTGTTTGCAAAATTAAGCGGTATACATCACAGAGGGCGCTTTTATAAGAAAACTGCACAAAAAATAGCAACACATCACCGCTGGTCCGAAAATATGTACTATTAATTAACATCACCAAAACAGATTTTGTGTGGAATTTCGACATTCGCAGAATGATGCGCTTATAAGTGCCTACATGACATGGTGGCTCGAATATTGCAAGTACTAAATTATATTACTGTTTCAGGTTTCATAAAATTCTTGTAAAATTCTTATTAAAAATTAAATTTACATTTTTTTTATTGCATTAAAGTAGCACATATAGTTTGTGTTTTTCATTAAAATAAGGTTATTCATTGAAAATGAACGGTCATTCATTTTTCCGGTAATATACACCACAATAACACAAATAATTCCAAAAAATACATACTTAAAAATTTCAAGCGTCTTGGAAAATTTGACAAATGAGGTAACTATTTAAACGAGATCAGATGCTTGAATTTTACTCAGTTCATAGCAATCTTTTTCTTTTCTCTGGTATCTCAATCTAAAGGAACCCGTCTTTTTAAAATTAATGCTAACTATGCAAACTCATTTCATAGAACAAAAATATGTGCTATTACAGAACGCTGTTACAAAGAGTTTGAGGTATTAGATGTACACCAAGTTAGAAGGAGAAAAGTATGAGTGGGTAAAATTCAGAAGACGTGTTTCTATCTCCAGAGCAAGAAATACGACGAGAAATGTTTTTTATCCATAGATATTATTATAAAAGAAATAAAACAACGTGGTGATGAGTTACATGTCCTTGGAAGAAAATATTCGGGCATAACACCATCTAGCCTACTAAATGAAGAATTTGAACATCAAATAAATTTCTTTATTTCAATTGATAAAGAATTGTTCGAGATTGAAAGAGAAAGGATCCGGGTTTTTATGGCAGTACACGGGCCTGTCTTAGCTATTGCGGGGCCCTATTTAGCTTAGTATGCGAAAAGGATTGCGTGTGCCCCAGTTTGGAGAGGGATAAAGTATTAATAATAATAATAATAAGTGAAAATTAAGATAGGTTGGGCCTGTGAAAGCGCGGGGCCCTCTGCGACCGCATAGGTTGCAGGAGCCTAAGTCCAACCCTGGCTGTACCTACATTACCAGAAGAGGAATCCATTAAAATATATTCAACAGTAGAATTTGGAAAATTCTTTTCCAAACATTATAATTCTGCTAAGAATTTTTTCAACAATTGCTATCAGTGTGGAGCGAATATAATTTTTTTATCAAGTGATAAAAGACTACACAATCTTGAAATATTCTCCATAGAACAAGGTATTACAAATAATTTATATATTTTTTAACATAATACACGATTTTTCTTCTATGAAAGTTATGTTAGTAAGTAAATGTATGGATAATAAAAAATATTTTTATATACTAATGTATACTATTTCTTTTTTTTTTATTAAAAAGATCGTATATTGATAAATAAAAAGTAAAAGCATATTAATTCTTAATATTTTTGTTGTGTAAAATTTGAAATATCTTTTGTTTCTTTTGGGGAGGAGGGCAGCGACCCTTAAAACTTTCTTGTGGCCTTCAAAACAATTATCTTGTATTTTTATGTTTAAATTATAGGTAAATCATCTTATGTGGCCTATTTTATTACTGCTAACATAAATAGGGCATGCAATGGTAAAAGTGTTCCCCACCTTCTACAATGTACTTTGTTTCAATTACAATTATTTATTCAAGTTTATTAATTTATAAAAAACCAACATATAATTGACTTAAGGGGCCGTCCATAAATGACGTCAGGTAATTTCGGCTGATTTTTCACCCCCTGCCCACTTGTCACACGGCGTCATGAAACGAAAACTTAGACCCCTTCCTAAATGTGACGTGACAAAGATCCCCCGCCCCTATTCAAGCTGTTTTTATCTATTTGAAAATGAGCGTGTTTAAAATATATTTTTTTGGTCATTTAAATATGTTTTTAGTTTAAGGCTGCACTCTAATGTCGTAACACGCGTGAAACCACGTAAAATTTCATTGAATGAAGTGTCGGTAATCATATATTTAAGTGGAACTTTTATTTAAAGTTGTGCGTTTTGAATGACGTAATATGTGTGTTCCTGCCTTCAAAACGATACGTGACGTCATTTATAAGTGGTCCCTAAAAGGGCGGCATATTAAAGACCGCCTCGGGCGGCAAAAGCTCTAGCTACGCCACTGGTCCTAAGCCATTCAAACAGACAGGCGTTCACCAACTAACACAACAGAAAAATAATTATAGAGATGAGTTTATTCATATATTTACGTTAAAAAAAATAAACACATGATTTACTTTTTGACAGATTATCTGACAACAATGTAAGTCTCAAAATTACATTATTATTTTTTTATTTTTTATTTTGGTGCTAAAATACTTGAAGTTTCATAATGAAAACCTTTTACCAAACCCAAAACAAGCAGAACCGTGAACAGGAGATATACATATATAT
>MUZC01004783.1:287807-301875 GCA_002072015.1 Radix auricularia
CTCCCCCCCCGCCCCGCCCTCTCCCACAATGAGACAAAACATATTCCAAATTTACACGAAAAAAAAAAAACATTACCAACTAATGTACTTTAATTTTTTTAAATATAAATACGAACAACAAAGCTCGCCCAAAGGACGTTCCGCCGTCGTTTCGATAGCATGTTGTACCTCCCCTCCAACTGCCGTCTCGACCGGCTATAAATGTGCATCACGTCAAAAATACTATTCATTACAGTTATAATAACCCGTAAAAACAACGTTTTTAAAAAAAATATAAATCCTAAAGCGTATTGGTTATTGTTTTTTTACGTATCTATAAAAAAAAAAGTACCCGTAAAAAAGCCACATCTCAATTTACTCTCCGTATACATAAAATTGTGCGTACCGTATTTTGAGAATAAAATATTTTTGACAGCGAACAACTCAAAATAAAGTCTTGGAAAATAATACAGCACAAAAAACTAACTCGCTTTGAACACTGCCCCCTCCCCTAGCTACGCCACTGCTCATGACTAAAGGATAGACTTTCATCATTGCAAGTCAGAATTCTTCTAAAGTCGCAATTGGCGAAGGTTGTTTGATATACGTTTTTATGTCGTAATTCGATCAGCTGCTCCTCCTCTTCGGTCGTCAAATCGAATTCTTCACTGACTACTATTTCAAGCAAACAACACCAATAGAAAGAATGAAAAAATAAAATTGCGTACACAGACGCCGACCCAATCTAACGTCCTTTCCCACGTAAAACACATATGATTACTGATTTCGGTGTTGATTAAATTTTAATTAAAAAACATTTTGCTTTGCTTAATTTTAAAATTTCATAATAACTTCAGATCTCAGAACCCTAGCACTTTTTAATATTTTTAATAAATCTCGCGACATACCTGGAAATTTCTCACGACAGACTATGGTGGCCAGAATTTACTCCCCCCCAAAAAATATGTAAAAATAGCATTTAAAAAAAATAGCAATACATTTTCATCAAATAATCAAATAAAGCTGTGGCAATGGGGGGAATTTCAAATCTACTGACACTAAAGTAATTAAACAAAATGGCACAAGTAACGAACGTGTCCTATAGACTACAGTGGTACCTCAAGATACGTAATTAATCCGAACAAAGATTTACAAGTAAAATACCTAATCCGTTTCAAGCCACACAGAAACAACACTAAACAAAAGCAAACCGCAAAAAAAAAAGGTTTTGACTATAAATCCCTTACATTTGAGACATAATTAAAAGTATTGCTTATGTTCAATATAATACGCACCGCACGACAGACCTTGACAGACCCCTGTGTTGTAGTGAAACTCCAGTGACCCGTAGAGGTTAACTACAGCAGACGGCTACGCGTGCTATATTGAGATAAACTAACATATTCATTAATTTAATTACATTACATTCGATCGATCTGAAATTTTGATGCAATGCATTGTTATGTAACACAAGTCTATGTGCAAAATTCCAGCTTGATAGGATCATGGGAAGTGGGTCATTTTTTAAAATATTATTTTTCCAAAGAACCAAGAGATCACGACAGCAGACACAAGACGGTGAAGTTAATATCAGGGATTTTAAAATGGAAAATATTATGGTACACTATAGGAATAGTAGGAATCTTCAACCTCTAAAAACACAAATTGTAAAACCAATAAATAAATAATAATAAAACAATGAGAATAGAATAAAAGAAAAGAAAAATAACATGTATACAAATTTGAACTTTTTACCTGTTTTGGGCCAAATGTTTTCCAGTGGCCTTTCGTATCTTGGACTTTTTTCGTATCTTGGAACAAAAATTTCTTTCAGTGGTCTTTCGTATCTTGGATCTTTCGAATCTTGAAGCATTCATATCTAGAGGTAAAACTTTAATTTAAAAGAGATTTAAAGCCATCACCACGGATACCACATCGTTAACTATTTTCACGCCCCTGCTGATCTGACCTCTATTATACTGTAAAACAATTTTTACCCCCCCCCCCCCCATTTTTACGCATTTACATTTTTTACTATCTTGTGTTATTGTTAAAAATCTCCTTTACCGGTATTCGGCCGTGGAAGGGGTTGCCGAAGAAACCAGGAAATGCCAACACTTTATACTTTATCATCGTTTAAAACTCTAAAAAGAATACAGGACTAAACAGAAACCATAGATAAAAGTAGGACGGACGCAATAATCTTCTGTAGTAGTTAAGATAGATAAATTTATGTTTGTTTTGATTTTTTTTTCTTTTTTGTTTTAAAGTTATTTTAGTAGTTAGACCCAACGACTTCAATCTTACAGAATTATTTATTATATCCGTGTAGACGACCTTGTAGTTAAGAAGACTAGAAATTATGTAGATATTGCTGTTAAGTGTAAAGAAGTATGCACCGGTTTTAAGCGTAGATTTGATGGTCATTCGGAATTGGTCGGATTCCTAGACCTCAATAATGTTGGTGTGAAAAGTAAACCTTAAAACTGTAGGTGGGATTAGAAAATACTTAGGAGTCATAATAAATGAGAAACTATCATGGAATTCCCATGTCAATGAAGTTATTACAAAATCAAACAAAATAAAAAAAAACTTTTACAAATGTAATAAAGATATAAAACTGAAATGCTACCTCACCCTGGTGAGACCTATACTAGAATATGCATCTTCTGTATGGGACCCATCCACAAAAGAAATATTGATAAACTAGAACCAATTCAAAAAAAGAGCTGCCAGATTTATTACTGGAGAATATTCAAAACTGACAAGAGTAACACCATTAGTTAACTCATTAAACCTTGAAACACTAGAGGATAGAAGAACCAAGAGTTAAGTAGTAATTATACATAAAGCAATTAATGCTAATTTAGAAATACAAACACAAAGATAACTTAATACAACCCTCAGATAGTCATTAGGATAAAAACTTCTTTCTTATTCCGTATGCAAGAACAAACACATACAAGTTTTCTTTCTTCCCGTCCGGTATCCGGGCGTGGCTTGGGTTGCCTGAAGAAACCCGGAAAGCCAACACTTTATCATCATTTAAAACTTTAATAAGAATACAGGACTAAAAACAAACCAAACATACACGTAGGACGCAATAATTTCATGTACAGAAGGAGCGTCTGTAACATATAAGATAAGAAGATAAGATAAAACATCTATATTGTTGGTGTGAATGTTTAGTTGGCCTATAAATTGTAAAACTCCATGAACAAGAAAATATTTTCACACATGTTATGTGCAGACTTTGTTTCAAGAAGCAAGATGACCTTCGTTTAAAAAGGTTTGTTTTGATTAAGTTTATTATATATGTTATGCCATTTATGTTTAAGAAACTCAAGCATTCAAATTATTATTACGTAGTTATGTAAATAAATACTATCCAATCTAGCTGATTGCGCACTTTGCTCATATTAAATTTTTATAATCCACTAACAAATACAAATCAACTCGACTGTCTGTAGGTCTTGTAATGGTTTTATAATAATATATTGGTTCGTCAGGTCGGTCTCCAAGCCAAGCCTCACAAACGTGGTAGAAGGAAGATGATGTACAAAGGCGTCCTACTTGGCCAAGGGTCGCGGCAGTGGGAGAAAGTCGTCGTGAAGGCGTTCACCGAGTTGCCAGGTACTCGCGAGAATTGGAAGATGGAACAGGATAAAGCTGTGTTGGTCAAAGATTTTGCTGCAGTATTTCCTGAATCTAGCCAGTCTGTACTTAAAATAAAAGTGAGTACTTTTAAATGTGTCCTTTTTTATTTATGAATGCATCCGTATTTCTTAAGCATTCATTAAATTTACAATAAGTGTGCTTTATAATTTAGTTACAAAAGTCGAATCCAGCTTATAACGATTTCTGTCAAGTATCAAATGTAGTTTTGTTATACACAGGGGCGTCACTAGGGTTGGTTTCACCCAGCGTAGTAAACACAAAATGATCCTCATCCAGACTTCTCTTGTGACCTTAATCAACTCTCCCTGAATTTTCTGGTGAATCCCTGAATTTTCTGGTGAATCCCTGTTTTTCTCTTTAACCCAAATATATTCTTTAACCTAATTATGACTCTATTTAGTGTCGTCACCTGTAACAGTGTCACCCAGCATGGGACACAACCCCTTCATCACAGGATCAGTAACTCTTACAGCCAAACAATAGTATGAGCTTAGATTAGGTCTTCCTCATTTTCCCCTCCCCCCTCCGTATAACTTAGCGATTGAATGCCTAATCTAGCTGACAGCCTCTGTTCAAATGTATGTCCATTTGGTGATCATTCCAGGTCTTGTATGTCCTTTAGGTGATCATTCCAGGTCTTGTGTGTCCACTAGGTGATCATTCCAGGTCTTGTGTGTTCACTAGGTGATCATTCCAGGTCTTGTGTGTCCACTAGGTGATCATTCCAGGTCTTGTGTGTCCTTTAGGTGATCATTCCAGGTCTTGTGTGTCCACTAGGTGATCATTCCAGGTCTTGTATGTCGACTAGGTGATCATTCCAGGTCTTATATGTCCACTAGGTGATTATTCCAGGTCTTATATATCCACCAGGTGATCCTTCCAGGTCTTATATATCCACTAGGTGATCATTCCAGGTCTTATATATCCACTAGGTGATCATTCCAGGTCTTATATGTCCACTAGGTGATCATTCCAGGTCTTGTACAAATGGACAAGGTGTCCAAGTTAAACCGATGGCTGGAACATCGTCATGGCTTCAAAGCTCTGGACAAAGACGACTGGGTGTCCATAGAGGAGAACGTAAAAGGTAACTTTTGTCCCTTGGCATTGTTGCTCTGACAACATTCATGTTGCCATGACAACATTCATCTTATTGATTCATTAATGGGCAAGGAATCTTTGGTGGATATGTGCCAAGCAAGGTTCCCTTTTGATAGGGATAATACAATATTTGTGTTTGTTGGTTTATTATTTTGCCCCAAAACGGATGTTGTGGAACTTTGCACACCATTTTGTTTTTTGCACACGGACCGACGAACATTAAAGATAACATTGGTCCCCAGTATTTTTCACTATAGAAAAGGGAATGCTTTCTGCTGCATTAATAATGTATCGATAATTATAGGAAAGATGAGGACAGCGACTGCAGTTTTAGGTTTGGTAATTCCGTGCGAGGTGATTCGTGCGAAACTAGAAAATTTTTAACAGAATGAAATTGATAGTGTCAGAAAATAATAAGGCGGTACCGGAACCTTTTTTCTTTTCATCTGACCGGTACCGGATTTAGTAGGATTTATAAAGTAAAATCCGACCGGAGCCAGATTTTTTTTTTAAATGGCCGATTCCGGATTCACCGTAGCCAAAATCTGTTACATCCCTAGAAAATAATGATTAAATGATTTTAATGTGGATTTGTGCGTCATTATTTCTATTAGCAACGGGTGTGGTAGCTCTTGGTGTCACCCCATCAAGACTTATCCCATAAACCTTCTCCGAATCTGCCAGTGCCAAATAACGGTAAAAAAAAAAAAAATCATGTTAAGCCTGGTCCCTTTTGGAACTCAGGACGTGTTAGCGCATTTTCGTATTATGTATCAGTACTTATGTTAGATATCAGCATTATGTAGTTATCAGTAATTGTGTTTAGATTTTAGACATATTTTTATGAATTTTCTTGTGTAATGAATATACCTGACATTTTTAAATTTAAAAGTCATTTCTTTACATTTTAAAATTTTTTATTTTCTCTTTAATCTAACTACAAGTCACCACAAATGATGACGTTAAAGTCTCTAAACCTTTACACATATTCTAATGACGTCAACTAAAAAAAACAACTAATTCTTTTGCACGCCTTCGCACCACTCTTGAATGCTTGAAAAATGCTCTATTCGACTTCCGGCAATGGCGGCCGTTCCCTGTGCCAGTGTTAACTCTCGATTCGCAAAGTTTTTTGGTAGTTTTAACGGGGTTTTTTAACGGATCGAGTAACTGAGTGTTGATGCACCAATGGCAGGTCAGGACATACAAAAAACATATATACATCATGGGTCTAGGACTTATGGATCCTGTGATCATGGTGATGACAGACAGACGGACAAAACGGGGGCAATAGCGATTTCGACATCTCGAAAATGCGCTAAAAAAAAAGAGCTTTACCCAGAAGAGTAACTGTGATTTTTGTTCCCTTGGCTAATTCATTTTTGGTGGCCATGAGAAATACCAAAAATACTAAATTTATATTGAATAAATTGATTGAGGGATACGCCCACGGCGCTCTAGACAACTGCCCGAATGCCAAGTCGTTGTTACGCTTCTCGATTTACCATTTGGTGTCATCCCTTGTGATGGTGTCACCCGGTGTGGTCCACACCCCCGCACACCTCTAGTGACACCTCTGGTCCTCCTACCAGCTTTTAACCCCAAGATAATTGACTCTTGTATCTTGTCAGTGTTTTTTGTCATCATTGCCTCTCACATTCAAGAACCAGCTCGACATTATTAGAATTAACACTGTTTTTCGAATGTGGTACGTCATTTCTTTTAAACTTACACACACACACAAAAAACTGATTTAAAAACATGTACAAAAGATTTTGTTCTGATCCCAGTTTCCGTCATTTTGTAGGCAGCATATTCCGGTTCTGCCCGTGGACTCATTCGCCATCTTGGGACGAATATGACGTCATGGAGTCCAGCCACATGACCACATTTTCTCATTTCACTTACAAACACACAGACGGTCAGTTGGTGGCCTGCGACTTTCAGGCGGTCATTGAGGGTGACGGTTACGTCATCACGGAACTTGTCGTCCACTCGAGGTAAGGGAGGTAATTGTTCTTGTTTTATTTTTAGTCTTCATTATTCAATAACACTTGTTCTAATTCACAAGGTATATTCTATGATCTTCTTATTTAAACTTCATCCACTCTCTGATAATGTCTTCTTATTCCACCTTTCATTTTAACTTCTTCTCTGGAGAATTTAAAGAACACTTTTCCATTGATGACAATTAGACTCCCATTACTGATTATCGTCCAACATAAGGGGGCCGTCCATACATGACGTCATGCACCTAAAATAAAAAAGGGGGGTCGACCATTTTTTACGAAGTGCGACGAGGGGGGGTGTTTAAGAAATGTGACGTCACATCAAAACGCGCTAATTTAAATAAAAGTTCCATTGAAATATTTGAGTATTTACAATTTTTTTTAATGACGTTCTACATGGCTTCATCCGTGTTATGATATTAGAGGGCAACGTAACACTAAATACACACTTAAGAGACAAAAATGTGATTTGAAACATGCTCACTTTCAAATAGAAAATGCCGCTTTCAGAAGGGGGTTGTTAACAACGCTTTGTGACTACGTGTGACGAGCGAGGGGGATGGGGTAAAAATCGGCCAAAATCGCGTGACGTCATTTATGGACGGCCCCTAAACAGAATACTCAGCACTCAACAAACTAAGTCTGCATTCTGTCTTTCTCTCTCTCTCTCCCTCTTTGTCCTCTCCCTCTATCTCTCTCCTCAGTTAGACAATGGGTTTAGAATAGGGCTGCGAAAGTCAACGATTAAGTAATCATTTAATTTTTTTAATGATCAATCAACCCATCACTTGACAAATGTATTGGAAGTCAAAAAGTGAGAATATGGCGGCGGATAAATACATACAAATTCCTTAACGTTTGGTTTTAAACTTTTGACTGCCGGGAATGTTCAAAAGGTTGAGAAAGTTTATTGTATCCATTTTGAGGAATCGATTTCCTACAATGGTTTTAACACTTTGCTTACTTATTACTTATCAAACCAAATGAAACGCGTAATAGAGTCCGACTCACAGACAGAAAATGACGTCGGCTCTTCTGATGAATTACTGCGTTACATTATAGAGATGAAAGTTCCTGAATCCATTAACCCTCTACAATGGTGGAAACTTAATGAACACAGGTGTACGAAATTGTCATTCCTTGCCTAAACTATTTTTGTGCATTCCAGCTACCTCAGTTACATTTGAACAATTGTTCAGCGCGGCTGGTTATATTGTCTGTAAGACCCGCTCAACACCTGAACCAACTAACGTCGACACACTTGTTTGTCAAGAGATGACATATAAAGGAGAATCTCCATTGAAATTTCATTTGTCAACGTGTACATTTAATAAATGTTACTTATGAAATCAAAAGTTATCTATTACACTCAATGTTATCTCCAACAACCATAGTTCAGGGTGTATATTATAATAGATCGAGTAGAGTAGCTTTTTTTCCCCCACGTTTATATGTTTCCTTTAAATATAATCACTAAAATATTTCTAATGGTGGGGTGGGGGAAGACCTCCTTTCCATTGAGAAATGATTAGTGTTTTATATTTCAAAACTGAGTTTTTTTCTCTTTAAAAAATGGTATGGTACATTACTAAAGCTAAATCCCATTTTTTTTTTTATTATTTAAACCCTCCTATAACGATAAGCAAGGCGTAAAGGGAGACGATTGTGTTAAAATTCATTTTACCGGTTCCCACTGCGCTAGTGGGAATTATTGCCCTTTAAAAAAAAATTAGTCGGACCAATGAGTTGAAAACCAAAGGAAAAAAAAAAAAGAAATCTAAAAGTTTTTTCTATATTTTCTTTAAAATACTTCTTTTAAATCCTCTAATTTCTAACTATTTATTGAAATTGGCATGATTTTGGTGTTAGTTGCATATTTTTATCTAATTCATTTAAGTTCATTTACTGAAATGTATATGTCATTGTTGGTTAATTAATGTTGAATAATTAAATCATATCCTCTGTACCCCCAGAAACCATGCCTATGGCTACTTTGACAAAGGTGAACTGGGAATCTCTGAGTTTTTCAAATACCATCGGTGCACTCCCATCTGCAAGGATTGGCCCAGGCCCCCGCACCTAACTTCACCCACTTCACCATCTGAAGATAACGTAGATGGTAAAAAGAAAGTACATTTTGACTTGAACCTGAAAAGAATATTTTTTGCTTCGGGAAAGGCCAGGCACAGGAGTAAAAGCCCCTTGACATTCCGGCGTCATGCCAGCGATGAGGGAGCGAAGATGAAGAGGAAATGGCTGGAGAAACATAACAAGGGAGGTGACCATCTTCAAACGATGGTACCACCCTCATCGGATGGCCCTCCTCCTTACGACTGGCCAGAGCCACGCTCACGACACCGAGCCATTTCTGACACTTCTGCCGGACTGGGCTACCTGCCAGATGCTGGCCAGGATGTTATAAGTGTGTACCCAATGAGGTCGTGTTTAAAACGGACTTACAGTGACCATCACATAACTTACTCTACGACTAAAGATTTTAATATTACCAGAGATTATGGTCGAAAAAATTCAGCAAATTATCCAGACTAAAAAAAAATTTTTTGACAAAATGATTTGTGTTTTATTTATTATATTTTCACTTACAGCAGAACAATTTAGTATGTGTAAGATTGTATCCCTTCATGGATGCACTAGTGAAAATTGTATTTGGAAGTTCTATCATGGGGGGGGGGGGCGGCGGTGGATATTTCCTATACCCAAGGGGATGGCCATAACTTTTACAGCAAACAGCATGATGGGGTGTGTTAATGAATTCATTTTCCACCACTATTGTGGTACTAACTGTACATTTTTCAATAAATGGATTTTTTAAATTGATTTAAAATCAGGACTTTGGTGGACATTGTGAGTTGAGAGTAAGAGAACAATAGCATTAGTTTCTTTCTTTAGATTGGGGGCCCATCCATAAATGACGTCAGGCGCCTAGTGAGGAGTGTTGTCACGCATTTGTGGCGATGTGTGATGAGGGGAGGGGTGTTAAGGAAATGTGATGATACATCAAAATGGCCAACTTTAAATAAAATTTCCTCGAAAATATACTTGCTTGTTTTCAATTTATTTAATTTAATGACTTTCACGGCTTCACCGCTTTTAAAGTTTTATGACGTCATTTTGAAGTTGGGGGGGGTCTAAGTTTTTATGGCAAAGTTTGACGAGGTGGGAAGTTGGGNGGGGGGGGGGTCATGATATGATTGGCCAAGCATGTTCAAGTGTGGCGGGGGGGGGCGTCTGAGGTCAGGTGATGACTTTACCAGAGTTCACAACAGTGTCATCACATTTATGAACAGAGATTCTCATACCTTGACAGTGCTCACATATGAAATAGCAAACAGGGGCAGAGAACTTAACTAAACTAAACACATATTCTATAGGCCTAAGACTAATCTTTTAAGGCCTTGGCTAATACTTGGGCAACCTGCTCCATCTACTGAGCAGTGCCATACAAAACTGTCTCTTCGTGGGACTCTTTTCCTTCCCGTACCTCCCGGGCTATGTTTAACGCAGGACACGACGTCAACAGGTGTGTGACCGTCTCAGAGGCTTGGCTGCAATGACGGCAGTTCGAGTCCCTGTTGTGGTCTAGCCTGTTAAAGTAAGAGTTGGTTGGGCAATGCTCTGTGCGCATTTGAGTCACTAAACGCTGATGTTTACGGTTTAGACACCACCACTGGTCTGATCGGTTCGGCCTGGGCATGTTAGCGACCCCCCCCCTGGCCGTCGTGTTGTCCGCTCACCCCTGGTACCACGTGTTCCTAAAGTGATCCAATAGCCAGGTCTTTGCCCCGAGGTAAGTAACACAGATTTACCTGTGGCTCTTATAGAATATCACCCACAGCAGCCGTGGAGGTCATCGCAAACGTAGAGCCCCTTGAAATACGTAGGGGATGAGAACTAAATGTTTCCAAGATGAGGACATCGATTAGTGCTATCATCATTTGATAGTCTTGATAACCAGCATGCAGTTTGTTTTGATATCATATTTGACCCTTCATTTAAAAAAGAAACGAAGATAACTCAATTCAGAATTGCTGTTACATGTTGATTGATTTACAGTTACATGATTATTTTACACAATGATTGACATACACAATAATTGTCATACACAATGATTGTCATACACAATGATTGTCATACACAATGATTATCTTACACAATGATTATCTTAAGTAATGATTATCTTACACAATGATTATCATACACAATGATTATCATACACAATGATTGTCATACACAATGATTGTCATACACAATGATTGTCATACACAATGATTATCATACACAATGATTGTCATACACAATGATTGTCATACACAATGATTATCTTACACAATGATTGTCATACACAATGATTATCATACACACTGATTGTCATACACAATGATTGTCATACACAATGATTGTCATACACAATGATTATCATACACATTGATTATCTCACACAATGATTATCATACACAATACACAATGATTATGGTCTGATTATTTTTCTGCTTTACTTTCAATCAAATCTTTTTTCTTTTTTTAAAAAAAATATTTACCCATCTCTTTTTTCTTCTAATTCTTAGCAATTTAACGTAAGGACGATAATTGAAAACAATGTGGACAAATGATTCCAATTTATAAACTAAATATCAATCCCCACCCCCGGGCGGCCCAAAATACAAAACAAACAAAAATAAGGATAGAAATAAAATTACGTTTCAAATGTAAACTAGTTTGTTGCCTTTAATTTCGTCCTCTAATTAAACGTCTTGTGTGTGTTCCCATTTACCAATTTAAGTTACATAAGACAGGCACGTACAAGTCAGATGGAGAAACATTTTTTCTCATCATGCATGTGTATTTTGTTCACACAATGCCACTCATCGTTCATACATTCTCAAGTTTCAATCCAAGGGGCATCACCCAATTCACCTTGCATGATGCATTATTCACTGTCATGTCCCTTGTATGTAACTTTGTTTTAAGTATTTCATTATCATCACAAAATTTTTTTAAACATTATTTTTAATAATGTAAATTTACTAAATGTATGGTTTTTGTTGCCCCCCCCCCATTTTTTTATTGTTAACATTGGTTCTAAAGAATAAACATTTTGAGGTTTCTGTTTGTTTTTGCTAAAAATTAAAAAATTATTTAAAAAGAACTTTTTACATTAACGGGAGTAACAACTTTTCTGCATGAAGAACAAATTACCCATAAATGAGACCAATGACAAGTGAGTAAATAACTTGGAGAAATTAATAATAAATCAAAGCCAAACATTAACAAAGGTTTTGGGCGTCTAACAAAAGAATAAACTTTTTTTTTTTTTTTTAAAGAACAACAATTAGGTGTAGTAAAAGAAAAAAATTATAAAGTGGCATAAAGTTCTTGTTAGAATGTTTGACTTTCTTAAATTCTTTGCAAAATCGAATATGGCTTTTTGCGGTCAACAAGAGAGGACAATACTAGGGCAAATTTAGGCAATAATCTGAAGCTGATCCATTTGCTTGCAGAGAGTGATCCAGTTCTTCCAGAACACCACAAGAAAAAGGTTTAAAACATTTTTTTAAAGCACTTGTATCTCATCTCAAATTCAAAATGACCTCAAAGCAGTTTTAAAGAGATAAAGTTTGCCTAAAATCATATTTCAGGGTACAGGAGGCCAAATATTATTCCATTGTATTCGAAAGCTCTCCAGATAATCATAAAAGGATTAATCAAGTCCAGTTGTGCGATGTCTAAAGATTGAAGATAAAAAAGTAGACTTTCTAGAGTCTTTCAAAGATTTTATTGAAACAAAAAATGTGAATCTGATTTAAATTACGACATTTCTGAAATATGCTTCAATCTGACTGTCTTAACTTAATGAACAGCTGAGGCCTAATGTGTGTTAATACCGGTTCATGACCCTGTTCACGAGCATTTTTTAATTTGTTTTTATTTTTATTATTTAGGGGCCGTCCATAAATGACGTCACGCGATTTTTGCCGATTTTTGACCCCCTCCCCCCCTACGTCACGCGTCGTCACAAAATCGTAGACCCCCCCCTCCAAAAGTACGTCACAAAACTTTGACCCCCCCCCTTCAAAAAAAAACAAACACTTTATTTTCAAAATAAGTGTTTCAAATCACTTTTTGGTCATTTAAGTATTCATTTAATGTATTTCTACAATGTAATATTGTAACACGCGTGAAGCTAAGTAAAAGAAATTAAATAAATTGTAAGCCAGTGAGTCTCAAACTTTTACATATCAGACGACCGCAAAGAATTTTTCCATTTCACCAGGTACCGATGCATTCTTTTGCCCGTTTGACATGATTTTCTCTGTACTGATTTGATAGCAAAATGAGGCCCTACAAAACTTAAAGCCCTATAAGATTAAGTATGAATTCAGATTGTCTTATTTATTATATTTTTAAAATAAATGTTAAGTTTCCAAGGCATTGCAAGACAGCTAATGAACAATGCAGCGGTAATGTCAAAAACCATTCGACGTGATTATCCTTCATGATTAAGCTCGTGAATATAACTGTTGATTTTACAAGAATCTTTGCATTGTTGACAGACCTAGAATATATAGATACAAGTAAGACAATTCCTCAAATTGATTTCAATCTTTTAATGACAGTTTTCCTACAAAGTATATGCACATCAAAGGCATTTGACCTAACATATCACATTGGTATCACGTCTCATGTTTTCTAAAAAAATTATTAGGTATGCGCTGGAAGAGGAAATCGGAAAATAGCCAATACTGTACGAACCCCACATTTGTGCAGGAAAGTAGAGTGCCATCTTGTAAATACATTAATTCCTGCAAGTTGAGGACTGAAAAATTACTATAACATTATTAAAATATCCAATCTTATCATAACTTTTTACTCCGAAGCTCACAAGTTTGTTTGTTTTGTTGTTGTTTTTTTTCAATTCTTTTCTCTTCAGGATTTCACGTACGTCACACAAGAGTTGTAAATATAATGTCACCAGTCACCAATGGACGAGGAGTGTTTAAATTGTTGCATCCACTTGTGGAATTTATAAACTAATGAAAAATACATGGCTACCGCTATCGGTCTGTTCAACCAAGGGGTCGGTTAACAGCGATAAATTATCTCATTTGGGGTAAAAAGGGAACTCTTGGGGGTAATGCTGAATCATAATCATTGTGGGGATAAACGGCCGTGAAAAAAACGAAATGTGTTAACATCATTAGATTATATTTTATTTTAATTCATACAAATTAAACATTGACTATAAATCATTACTGTTAACTTCTTTGTTTAAAAAAATATTT
>MUZC01004784.1:0-20601 GCA_002072015.1 Radix auricularia
AACAATAGCCTAAATGTTATATAATAAACAATAGCCTAAATGTTTTGAAACAAGATATATTACTTACAAATGTTTTCAATTAAAAAAAATTAGGTCTAAATAAATCAAATAATGAGTAAGTCATGAATTATGCAATATTTTTTAAAGTGAATATGAGAAGCTTACGATCTGTATCTTATGGTTGGGTATTCCCCTAAAGTAGCGCACAAAGTGGCAATTTGATCAGCACATCTGTTGACTACACTAACATGATCTAATGACTTCAGCGGCCTGTAGTAGAACTTGAAAACTTCTGGTGAGTCTAAGGAATACACCTACAAATGCAAGGTAAGGGTTTTCTTTTATTACTGGAATTATTAAGTTATTCTATGTTATTAAATTTAATTAAAATAGATGTGTTGAGTGATTTAATTGTTTAGATCAATAATTATTCATTTATTCCTCAAGAAACCATTATAGAAACCATTATAGAAACCATTATAACAACAATTAAAAGACGTAAGCTGGCAAGATACCATGACAAAAATCATGCTGTAGAGTGAGGGGAGGGGCGTGGGCAAAAAGGTCGACAGCGGAAAAGTTGGCTAGACAATATAAAGGAATGGACATAGACATGGACATAGACATGGACATGGGTGAGACTAAATGAATTATGAGCCACTGCTGTGAAGATCGTTGTCTATTGATGTTTCCATGTGCTCCTTCAACAACCACAATGCCAGGGACTAATGAAATTAGGGATGTGACGGAGCTGAGGAAAATCCGCATCCGTCGGATTGGGATTTGGCTAATATAAATCCGTCGGATTCGAATGCGGATTTGGTCAACACTTGGCTAAAAAAAAAGGGAGTATACCAAGGTGTCAGTCCCGTGCCCCCCATAACAAGAAGGATTTTTAAACACAAAAATAAGTAATTCAAAAGCAAAGCATATTGCTGTTTAAAAAGATAAAGAAAATGAATGAATTCAATTCCACAAAAGTAATTTGAACCTAAATTTTAAAAAACGCTTAAAATCAAGTAAAAAAAATAAAACAATTTGACAAACGACATTTAGCGAAATTAAAAACTAAGTTCTTAAAATTGGAGAGTTATGAGAGCATTAAACAAAATTAAAAATACTGTTTGTCACATTCACATGAAGCCTCAGTACTTGAAATTAATTAATGGCAGATTAAACTTCAAGAACACCAGTTTCTCTGCATTGTATGGCAGTAGTCTGCTGCGACGGTCATCTATTCCGAGGTTTAGAAAACTCGGATGAAAACAATTTCGTGAGAGGAGTGTATCTAAAATACGTTCATGATTAAATACGACATCTAATCTATGGACAGCTGAGTAAGGATCTAGGAGTTTAGTTTTATCTGTTTTCTTTATTTCGGGTTTTCGAAAGTCTCTAGGTTTTTTAATTTTAGTTACGATTTCTACAGCCGTGTTTCATCTGAAAACTGTAATTTTTCAAATTCGAATTCGACGGATTTTTAAAAAAAATCCGTCAGATTCAAGTTTGCTCAAAAAACGACGAAGTTCGAATGTCGGCGGATTCGAATTCCAACTTCGTCATATCCCTAAATGAAATGATGATGAATGATTCATTTCAATGATAGCTTGTTAAAATGCCAATGTTGTAGTTACTGATAATAAATAATATGAGATTTTTAAAATAATTGTGTTTTTAAAAAAAAGAATCTAAAGTAAGTGCCTTCGTAGATGAACTAATTAAACAACCTGAAAAAAACACAAAGTTTTTTTTACTAAAAATCACTTATATAAGAGATATATCTAAAAGTATTGTTTATGTTCCATATAATAGGGACTGAGCAACACACTAGCATAAATATTTACAGATCAAGAAAATATTATAAAAGTATGTTCAAATTAATACACACTGGTGACAGATTAGCACTAACATTTACATGCTGCATAGAGATAATCTAAAAATTCATTGATTTAATACAGTATATTCGATCGATGTGAAATTTTTACTGAATGCCTTGTCAGGTGACAAAAGTCTATGTGCAAAATTTCAGCTCGATCGGATCACAGGAAGTGGGACATAAGGGATTTTAAAAAGTTTTAGTTTTAACTGCTCACCTGAGATTCCATAGGGTAAAATGACACATAAATTTCTTTCAATGTTTTCAAGAACTTTGCAACACGAGCTTTACACAGCAAGTTGAAAAGTTCATCAGGGCACACTGAAATTAGGAGTAAAAAGATCACTATAAAATTGAAGTCTCATCTTTAATTTTGAAAAGAATTAAAAACTAATTTTGGTTATTAGAGTAGCGTACTTCACCTTCATTGAAAAAAACATGAGCAGCTTTATATAAAGGTTTTGTAGGATCCTGAAAGTCATTTGTCAGTGCTGTTATTGACTGTAGAGGGTACAAAAAAGGAAAATAAATTGAGTGAGTTTTTCATCCCAATTCCCCTATGTAAAAAAATTTCAATTAAAAAAACTTAATTTTATATATGCCATTTAAAAATTCAAAATTAATGAAAGGAATAATTTCAGACAGATTTTATTTCAATTACTCTGGTACCTTTTCATTTGGTTGAATAAAGTAGACTGCCTCAAGTAAAGGAAGTGGTTCCCTTTTCTTAGACAAATCCTCCACAACTATAAATAGATACCAAATAAAGTTCTTAACTGAAAATTAAGTTTATAACTTACACAAATACATTTTAACATTTTTATTGATTTCTTAAATTATTCATGTAACTTGTTCAATGATATTAATATTTATGATATTTTAATGAGATAGAAGTAAAAGCAAAGATGATAAAATCAAATAATAATGGCGACGTACGTGTTATCCCTTCAGATACAATGTCATACATTGCACAACTTTTGTTGAGAATCTGTGTGCAGAAGCTGTCTAGAATGAGGACTTTCCATTCTTTGCTTTTTTTAAGCAACCTCAGCTCTTTAAGAATATCTGCTCAAAGTTTTTCAGGAAATGAGATTAAGTTTATATATAACATATGCGATTAAATTAAATTAATCAATACTGATACAATAAACATGTCGGATGTATATGGGTGGCCCGAGGAACGCAGGAAAACCAACACTCTATCAACATTTAAAACTCTAATAAAAATGCAATACTAGACATAAACCACGGATAAGCATGGGACACAATAATCTTCTGAATAGAAGGAGCATCTGTAACAGATAAGATACGATGTCATGAAAATTTAAGTTTCAGGCCAGGAATTTTACAAGGTTAGAGGCCAAATTGCTAAAAGCATCATTAAAATCTTAAAAGAAGATGATATTATACATAATATTAACAGATACAAAAGAGCATTATCTTATTTCATAATTACTTTTCATGACCTAACAAATATCTCAATATATATTTATTATTATCAGAAAGAAAAAAACACCTTGATAAATTTGACGTACTGAGGTTTGAAGCCTAAAGTCTTGAATTAAGGAGATCTAAAATACATTAGTTTTATGGAATTGGCCGGGACCTAACAATTAATTGGACATAGGGAGGTTTACAACTAAGGAAGTTTGACTTCGCAAAGTAGGACCAGAGGCATAACAACAACTTTTGGCATCGGTGCGGGCGCCAAGGGCTAATCCTTCATTAATCAATTTATTCTGTATAATTTAGCATTTTCTCTATTTCTCAAAGGGCGCCAAAAATGAACCAGCCAAAGGCGCGGAAAACCCAGTTACACTTCTGGATTCGTCTGTACAAGTTAAATAGGTTATTATGATTGTTTACTTTTGTCTTTGTTTAGGTTGAAGAACAAAGATATTTTAATAACAAAGAAGATGAATGTTATTTTTTATAGCATTTGCTAGAGGGCTTTGTATTGTATCAAAATGAAATGAAATATTTTTTATATTTAATTTTAATTAAGTCAGTAAATAACAGAAATATTTCATCAATATACAATCGGACCTATCTAAGTCGAACTCAAAGGGCCTGAAAAAAAATGTACTTACAGAGTTTGCCAGTTAGGGAAAATGGCATAATAGGCGCAGAATGATCAAGGAAAATGTTGATATTGAGAAAAGGGGGAAGGGGGAGAGACAGCAATACTTGCTAGAGGGCTTGACAGAAAAGAGAAGTGGTGTCTGATGTTTCATATGAAAGGAAGCCAACTTGCTTTGACATACCGACACAAGCCTGTGAGAGGAGATGTCTTTCCTTTCCCACTTTGATCCCTCACTGATATTCAATGATGTACCTGCAGAAATCACCTGTAACCTGCTGGTAAGCCGACCCCNAAACCCCCCCCCCCCCCCCCCCCAAAAAAAAAATAAAAATAAATTTCCCCCCGGATTTTGTCCAAAAAGGTCGGCTTCAGAACGAGTATATATGGTATGTCTCGTATATAAAGGATTTATAGTAAAAAAAAATACTACAGTCTGCCTGCTAAATTTCAGCTCGATTTGATCACAGGGAAAAGGGTTATAAAAACATGTATAATGCATACCGTGTGACAGACTAGCATTTACATTTACAGATTGGGAACATATTTTTTTAAAATATGGTCAATACAAAACGCATCGCACCGCGGGAAAGGAAAATATTAAAAAGGTTGTTCAATAGAATATGCATTGCTAGCACAAAAATTTACATTTACATGCTACATAGAGATAATCTAAAAATTCATTAATTTAATTATAGTAGATTCCATCTATATGAAATTTTGATAGATCATTTTTATCGTCACCATCAGTCTGCTTGCAAAATGCTAGCTCACTAGCCTGCTAGCATATGGGGAAGTGGGTTAAAAATCGATCCAATGTTTTTTTGGCAAACAACCAGATGCCATGAGTTAATATAAAGGGTTTAATAAACATCCAGTGTCTTAGAGTCTTAAATATACTTTGCTTAATTATTACCAACATTTGGTTACTCCTAGTTACTGCAGTATTAAAAAAAACTGTTACAGTGTTGTGATGAAACAAATGTTTAAATGGTAATTGTGGTGACTTCTTTTTTTGTGCTTTTTTTTTAAAATACAAGATTTAAGTGATAGTAATCCTGCAGTTTTTACACACATATTATTTCACAGTGAAGTTTAATTTTCTTGTGAGAACTTACATTTTTAACTCTTTCCCTGCAAATCGCCAATATATCTGCGATCTCGCCTGGTTAGGTATGTGCCAATCGCCAATATATCAGCGATTGGAGTTTTTAAATTTATTTTGTTGCTTAAAGTGTCCCAATATACTTTTTAAGTTTACAGTCGAGAAGTAACTCTTTTCTACTTCCTTTCTGTTTAAAAATAGCATGTGTTTACATTCAGTAGTTTAAAATTAGCAACTTGTTTCGATTTATTTTGTAAACAAAGATAAGCCACGCCTACACAATGAACAAAGTGATTTCTTGTAGTATTTATTGCTATCTTATTAAATTTAAATGTGATTTATTAATGCAGAAACATTTGAAAACAATAATAAAACATTAGTTTTGGGACTATTTAAGATTTTCATCTTTAGGATATGGCATTATATGGAAGAAGAGTAGTGGTGACAGTTGGGTTTCTATAAAATGAAATAATAGAAACAATTTTCTGACATGGACATCATCAATATAAAAATTGTCATAACTTTAAAAACTACATGGGATATATTCAAAATTTAAAAAGAATTTATTGTATAAATGGAATTTATATTGTGATATTTAAAAGAGAAAACTATTATAATATAGCTATGCAGACTTTCTTTTAGTTTCGTAAGTTCAGATTTTTAACAAAGAAAATTTAACACACAAAAATTAATCACAAAAACTTATAATGAAAAATATTTTTTGTTTGATAATATTTTATTTGCTGCTACATAATTGTATTCTCTATTCAATTTCCTTTATTTCGATATAAGATACACTACACCAATGTTGCTTTAATTTAGACATTTATTAAAAATGTTACGATAGTTAAAATCACCCTTAATGGTCCCTTAAAAAATTATTAAACTAAAAAATGGTCTGGCACAAACGTGTTAAAACCCGCTGAAACCCTGTGGCAGGGAAAGAGTTAATATATGAAATGCATTATAATTATCATATACTGTATTTTAGCTATCACAGGGCTAATTTGTAAGTCTTATTAATTTCTAATTCTAAGGCATGAGTAAATTCATTACATCTATTTAAAATTTATCCTTACCTTATGTAAATTATTTTATTAATTAGTATTAGTATTATAATTATAATTATACCAGGGCTGCGAAAATTACAGATTAATTTCTCAATTAATCGG
The DNA here is from genome assembly GCA_002072015.1 of Radix auricularia. Lineage (NCBI taxonomy): Eukaryota > Metazoa > Mollusca > Gastropoda > Lymnaeidae > Radix > Radix auricularia. The sequence continues at coordinate 6,234 of MUZC01004784.1, forward strand.
TAATTTTCTTTATCGATTAAAATTATTTTAATCGATAAAATAGCTATTAAAATTCAAGAAAATGTTTTTAAAAATTGTCTAAATTTATTTTAAAAATAATTAATTAATTAATAATTAATAATAATTTGTTTTTTTTACGTACAAATGTCTCCATTTAAAAGGGAGTTTTCAAAAGTGTAAACTTAAAGATAACCTGTTTTATTAGGACAATGGTATTAAAAAAAAACCCATTGTTTTTAATTAACTATAACAAAATTAAAATTTATTGACATTATATTGAACTATTTATATTTAAATGTATCTCCTAACAATATTATATTTTTTAATTTGAATCAAATTAAATGCTTAAGTTATAGGCAATTTAAAAAATGCCATAAAAGGGCACACAATGTGAAAGAAAACAACAGTGAAGAGTGATCATGAGGTCTTAGAAAAAATTATCACAACTTGGGATAAAAATATGATCTTTATGTTTTATTAATCATCAAACAAATTCTATATAGCTATATTATTTCTATACTTTTAAAATTAATTTGAAATTTTCATCCGAGTGCTTAAACTTTAATATGTTATTTAACTTTTTTTAAATTGGCAACTATGTTTTAAAATAACTCAATAAACAAAAATCAATTGCCTGTTTTTATAACTTCCCTTAAAATTTCCAGTTTAATGACGTCATACATCTTTATTTTTAATTAATCGGTAATTTTTCAAAAGTTAACGATTAAATTTAATATAATCGATAACAGCCCTAAATTATACTATTATTAAATTTAAATAAAGGCCAAATGCCCAATGTCAATGCCTAATCTAATGTCTAATACTAATTATACTAATAACTAATACTAATAGTTACTAATACAAATTCAAATATTTATGGCCGACGCTACCGGTTGCTGGAAAAATAGTGGAAAAGAGAGTTCTATAAATTCTAAAAGGATTTTCAAAAATGGAAGGTTTTAGGGTTTGGGTTAGGTATACCGAATTATAGCTTTAGAATTTTAATTTTAGGTTTTTAAAGGACGTGCCATAACAACAAAGATGGGCGCCGGTAATGACCTTGACGTCACGGTCGCGATTCTTCGAATAAACCATATTTATCTTAGTAGTAGACTGTAGACCTATAAATTATAACGAAACTATCCTGTTATTCCTATCCTATACTATAAAATATTATTTAACAAATTAACATATAATATAAAATATAATAATATATTTACTATGACTATGATGACATAATCAGAAATAATCATTTATAAATTATACAATTTTTAATCTTTTACTAAATATGAATCATAATATAATAATTAATAAATATAATGTATCATTCATCATTACATCAATCATGAATAATAATAATAATCATATTAAGTATTAAAAATATATGAAATTTTATCAACCAAAAGACTTCAAAAGACACTTTTCAAAAGTCAAAAAGCTTAAATTTAAATATTAAATGACTCATTATTATATTAAAACCATCATATAAAAATACTTTCAAAACACATTTTTAAAATGTTTTGACCTTTTTTGAAGCCAATTTTGGTAAGCCCCAATTTTAAATATTTAGAATTAATATTGCAAAGTTGTTTAGAAATAATCGCTTACGTTCTCGCACTGCAGCCTTTAAGACCATTGTTGATAAACAAACTTTACTGGATGTACATTACTGCTTAAAAGCTACGACGGCTACGCCCATTTAAGTCGAAACAAATAATATTAAAACAAGTTGACCTAATAAAATACAAAACAAAACAGATGCAAAACAATTTTGTTTTAAATTTAAACTATGGGGTAAAAATATTTTTCAAAATAAAGATATGTTTCATTTATATTTTATTTTTAAAAAATATTAAATCCTTGGTTATGATTGTCTAAAAATATTTTATATATTAAGTAGGGCTGCGGAAATTACCGATTAATTTCTCCATTAATCTTATCTTATCTTAGATATACAGACGCTCCTTCTATGCAGAAGATAATTGCGTCCACAGACCATGAGAGATGATCTGTTGGCAAGTGATGCAGCGGTCACAGGCCACGGCTATTGGGGTTCCACGCATTACCCCAGCCGCCTAACTATTGTCTAGTTAGGTACCCATTCGGAGCTGGGTGACTCGGGGACTCCTCAGGCCCCGAGAACAAATCCTCACCTTCGTGTGGATTCGAACTCGTGACCATCGGTATGACAGTCGAGAGCGCTACCTCTCGACCACCACGTCCCACCAATAATCGGTAAATTATTTTATCGATTAAAATTATTTTAATCGATAAAATAGTGATTAAAAATAGAAAAATGTTTTTGTTTCTTTAAAATAAATAATTAATAATCGTTTTTATTTTATCAATATTTTTTTTACGTACAAAACTTCTCCGTTAAGGGAATCTGGAGTGAGTATACTTTAAAATAACCTGTCTAATAAGGACAATGATATTAAAAAAACATAGTTTTTAACTATTTAACAATAACAAAATTTAAATTCATTGACATTATATTGAACTAGATTCTTCTTATTTTTAAATATATCCCCTAACAATAGTACGTGTTCTAAATTTAATTAAATTAAATACTTAGGTTATGGGCATTTTAAAAAATGCAATAAAAGGGCACAAAATAGGAAGGAAAACGAAAAAGTGAAATGAAAAAAGAGATTATGAATTATGAGATCTTAGGAAAAAAAAATAGCTTTCGAGGCACTTGGGATAAAAAGATGATCTTTATGTTTTTACTAATCATCAAAATTCTATACAGCTGTATTACTTTTATATTAATAATTTTTTTTTTGAAATTTTCATTCAAATGCCTCAACTTTATACGTTATTTAACTTGTTTTCAGTGCTAACTGTTTTAAAATAAGTTAATGTAAATATCAATTGCCCGTTTTTATTACTTCCCTTGAAATTTTCAGTTTAGTTTAATGACGTCATACATCTTTATTTTTAGCTTAACAAAATTATCGATTAATTAATCGGTTATTTTTCAAAAGTTAACGATTAAATTTAATTTAATCGATAACAGCCCTAATATTAAGTAATAATAAGTCGACTATATCATTACTAGTCACTGAGTAGGCCTATCCGTATTTTATTTTCGAAGTGGCTATTCGGACCTGGGTACCAATAGCCGATGACCGCTATTTGGACCCGCTAGGCTTAGTAAACGATATTTTATAAAGTTTACTTTATAAATTTTAAAAGACCAATGGCGTTCGAGTCTTCCTGGTCTCATCGTTAGTTCGATGGATTGCTGGTAATTAAGTCTGAGGTTCGGTTGTCGGTTGAGGAATTTTTTTTTTTTTTTTTTTAAATTAATTTTTAATATTTTGTTCATGATTTAGGTTCGGTTTAGGGATAGGTTTTAGGGTGTGGGTTAGGTTTACTGATAGGTTTTAGGGTGTGGGTTAGGTTTAGTGATAGGTTTTAGATTTTAGGGTGTAGATTCGGTTTAGTGATAGGTTTTAGGGTGCGGGTTAGGTTTAGTGATAGGTTTTAGTTTTAGGGTGTGGGTTAGGTTTAGCGATGAAATTAAAAACATAATTTTAATTACTAGCCATACTAATACTAGTACATTGTACTACACTGTCACCAGCGCTGGCCCCGAATACACTTTTATTGTCACTTTTATATAACAGAACCCGCCCGGGTCCGTATATCAATCATACGCTATACGGACCCAGGTCCGAATTCCCGCAGCCTTTTATTTTTTCTTGGTCATGTCCGTAGGTACTTTGACAGAAAATTTAAATGTAGTCCAATAGGCTTAAATAATATATCATTTTAAAGGGCCTGCTAAGACCTTTTCAAAAACATTTGTTTTGTCTTTCTATCTTTTATAGAAGTGGAGTTATGATTTTTTTTTGGTCTATTTTTTTGGCCCCTTATTTAACCTATATAATTTATTAAAAAACTTGTGACCCCAATTTCAAAATTCTGTACTATTTCCCTCATAACTTTTTAAATATTAGAGATATTGTTATCAAATTTTCAGGAGACATTCACAATCCAATTAAAAAACAATGAAGAAGGAATATTTAAAGTATATCAAGATTTTGAATTTTGTAAAAATATATTTGAAGGCTTGTTGAAGAAAATCAAGGGCGAAAATTATTGTTTTTTATAAATTCAAATCAGTACAAACAGTTGCATGACTAATGTATTTTAATTAGTTAAATTGTAAATTTAATTCAATCACATTGTCCGATTAAGCCAATTAAGCCAAATGTAGGCAAATTTTAATTTTTGTGTGTCTATGAATAAAGCCCAGATTGTACAATAGTCGCGGATGTACATATAAATGCTCAGTGGCGTCGCTAGGGGTGCGGTGGGGGCGGGCCGCCCGGGTGACACCATCAGGGGGGTGACACCAGACTGTAAACTCTATATATTTCCGTTATTTGGCACTGGAAAACTCGGAGGAGTTCTATGGGTTAAATCATGAGGGGGTGACACCATGAGCTACCGCCCCGGGTGACACCATGAGCTACCGACTCGGGTGACACCAACCCTAGTGACGCCTCTGTAAATGCTATTAAAATCAATTTGATTAATACAAATGCAAGACTAGAAATGAACCATGTATACGCGCGCGACGCATAATCTTTTGTATGGAAGGATGGTCTGAGTCTAGGGAGTTGACCGTAAATGATGTCACGCACATCTATAAAAAAAAAAGTTTGGGATTGGGAAGGGGGGGGGGGAGAATCACACATTTGTGACGATATGTGACGAAAGGGAAGGAGTGTTTAAGAAATGTGACGTCACATCAAAATGCAAAACTTTAACTTTTAATAAAAGTTCCACTTAAATATTTGATTGCTTACAATTATTTTTTTAAATGACGTTTTAAAAGGCTTCACGTGTGTAACGATATTAAAGTGTAGCCTTACAATAAAGACATGACAACAAAGTGATTTTAAACGTGCTAATGTTCAAATAGAAAATACGGCTTTTGTGGGAGCTGGGGGGCATGTTGTTGAGCATTCTCGTCCATGAGGGGCATCCACCGATCATCGTCGGCATCTGCGATTCCTCCAAGGGCATATGCCACCTACGAGAGACCTCCAGGCATCTACATCCTCCAGGATTTTCTATTCATGGCCCATTCTCTTGATGTCTGCCTAAAATTCTCGGCAACAAGTGTTTCTTGGACGGCCTTTCCCCCGCTTACCCTTGGGATTCCATTCAGGGCTTGCCTTGTTATATTGGAAGCAGGTTTTCTTAGTGTATGACTATGACTTATCTACCTCCACCGCTTCAGGAGAATCTCTAAAGCTCCAATAACGGTGGTGGTCCTGGTAGAGATAGTGGTTGTCAGCCTATAGCTTCCAATTTGGCTTCCACTATTTGGCTTCATGTTTTTCTTGTTTAGAATCCATCCTCTCCCAGGACTGAAATTTTTTTGTAACTCCCTTTGGAGTTTTTGAAACTGTATTTTTTTTAAACAGGCTATAGCCTTGTGCGCAACCATTGGGGGGGGGGGCTGCCCCTCACAGCACAATGGGTAGCTGCCTTTGTTTGGGTCGGGTCCCTTTGTGGATCCCTCCACTTCCTACCAGTCAGTAGGGGTGATGTTGGTCCGCCCCAGGTATTTTATTTCACCGGTACCCTCCATATATGGTGGGCTTTCCCCTATCCGTCTTCTGGGTCGGCGCTCGATAGAAGATCAGCACCTCCGCACGAACCGCAAAGCTTTGTGACGTAAGTTTGGAAAGTGGGGGGGGTCTAAGTTTTTGTGACATGTGACAAGGGTGTGTGTGTGTGTGAAAAATATGTGAAAGTTCCATGACGTCATTTATGGACGGACCCTAAGATGATAAGATATTCTACTATTTGATTAGCTACCAACCCAGTTAAAATAGGGAAACATCAAGTATGGATAGCTACCAACCCAGTTAAAATAGGGAAACATCAAGTATGGATAGCTACCAACCTAGTTAAAAAAAGAATACATCAAGTATGTATAGCTATCAACCCAGTTAAAATAGGGAAACATCAAGTATGTATAGCTACCCACACAGTTAAAATAGGGAAACATCAAGTTTGGATAGCTACCCACCCAGTTAAAATTAGAATACATCAAGTATGGATAGCTACCAACCCAGTTAAAATAAGGAAACATCAAGTATGAATGGATAGCTACCCACCCAGTTAAAATTAGAATACATCAAGTATGGATAGCTACCAACCCAGTTAAAATAGGGAAACATCAAGTATGGATAACTTTTAGCTACGAACCCAATAAAAATTCTAGGTTCAGTGATTCATATCGAAGCAAAGAATGGCAATTTTTTTTATATTTAAAAAAAAAAAAATAATAATATCGATTCAGGGGATAGGCCTCTAATGACTTACGTCATCGAACAGCTTCCCGGGTTACAGGGGCGAAATCATTGTGTCAATTTCTGTTCTCTTTAAATCATTTATAATTTATATTAACTTGTTGTGTCTGAGCCCTTGCCGAAAAAACCTTTTTACTCGATTTTTAATTCACTTCCTCGTAAGCTAGCGAGCGGAAAATATTGCAGGCAGACTCGTGCCGATGATAAAAATGATGTATAAAAATTTCAGATCGATCGAATATATTGTAATTGAATTATTGAATTTTAAAATTATTTTATTATCTCTATAGTCTATGTACCGTGTCAATTTTTGAGGTAGTGTGTCGTGGTGCGTATTATGTTCAACAACCTTTTCTGTCACGCAATAACGTGCGCATTATATTGACATTACTAATTACTTCTTTAAAATATATTCACGATCGGTGTGCATTATATTTATATTAGGGCTGTGGAAATTAACGATTAATTTCTCGATTAATCGGTAAAACATTTTATCGATTAAAATTATTGTAATCGATAAAATAGCGATTAAAATTAAAGGAAATAATATTTTAAAAAATATTTCAATTTTCAAAATAGTTAACAAAAGTTTGCTTTTTGACGTACAAACTTCTCCCTTAAAATTTTTTTTAAAGTGTAAACTTTAAAATAAGCTGTTTTTAAAAGGAAAATGATATTTATAAATTAAAAATTATTTTAACTTAATTAATTGGGACGTGGTGGTCGATTTGTTCTCACGGCCTGAGGAGTCCCCGAGTCACCCAGCTCCGAATGGGTACCTAACTAGACAATAGTTAGGCGGCTGGGGTAATGCGTGGAACCCCTATAGCCGTGGCCTGTGACCGCTGCATCACTTGCCAACACATCATCTCTCATGGTCTGTGGACGCAATTATCTTCTGCATAGAAGGAGCGTCTGTATATCTAAGATAATAACGAAATTTAAAGTCATTCAAATTATATTGAACTACTTATATTTAAATAAAAAAAATTAAATTGCCTGTTTTTGTTACTTCCCTTGAAATTTTCAAGTTAATGACGTCATAATCTTATTTTTAGCTTTCATCAAAATTATCGAATAATTATTCGGTAATTTTTCAAAAGTAAACGATTAAATTTAAATTAATCGATACAAGCCCTAATTCATATTAAACACGTTTTACGAGACATAACTAGAATTTTGTATTTTCGGATTGTTTTGCCCTGCGTATTATAAATTATAATGAACATCCTTATAGTTATGTCTCATGTATAAAGGATTTATAGTCATAACTTTTTTTTTTTTTTTTACTATAACATGCTCGAATTACATCATGTGTTACCACACTAAAATATTTGTTTAAACCTACCACAATAATGGAATAAATGAATAAAAAAAGGTTGAACAACCAGGACAACGTTTTGCCGAGTTCAAGTTTTAAAAAAACTAAAATTTTATCAGACAAGAATAATAATTGAAGATTTAATTAATAAAAATATTTGTTTACTTATTTTTATTCTATTAAAAAAAATTTTTAATCTTACAATTTGACTATTAGATTTTGTATGTTGTTTTGAGTTTGGCATCATATTTGGCAGTTATGTGATAAAACCTTGCACTAAAATGGGGTATAGCACTATACTGGGGTATAACACTATACAGGGGTATACCACTGTACTGGGGTATAACACTATACTGGGGTATAACACAATTTAATATATTGCACTATACTGGGGTATAACACTATACAGGGGTATAAGTAGTATACCACTATACTGGGGTATAACACTATTTCCAATTTATTGCACTATATGGGGTATAAACAGGAGCGGCGTTTGAGGGTGGCAACTGGGGTGACTGCCCCAGGCCCCGCGCTTAGGTAGGCCCCGCGTTTCGGTCCTGAACATGTCTCGTCCTGGTTAATAGCCTATACATGTAGAACCAAAGAGTGGATGGTAGAACGTGTGCTGGAAACGATTGTAAAGAAACGAAAGAGGCACTCTTGTAATCCTTTTTGAAGGTCAAATTCTGTAGCGTAGCTCTCGGCGTCTTTGAAAGCATTACACCGTTACCGGAAAATAGGTCAGATGTACCATTCAGCCAATCCCCTTTATTTGTGTACAAATCATTCACAATAGATTTACTAAAATAGTAATAATTTAATAAAAAGGTGACACGTGGTATTAAAATTACTCAATAATCAAGATATTTCATATTTTTAAATACCATAGCATACTGGTGCTTAGCGATCTTTACTAATACTCTGGCCCTGCGGGGTCATTGCTGGCACTAGGCCCCGCGGGGTCATTGCTGGCACTAGGCCCCGCGCTTACCCAACGCCGCCACTGGGTACAACACTATTACTATTACAAGATATTGTATTTTGCCCAAGTAGTGCAAGTAATTTTAATTAGTAACAAATTGATAATTTGAAACCTAAGATTACACCAATAAGAATAACAAGGGCCCATTCATATTTTATTGATAGTGACAGCAAACAAAATACATTTGACAGAAAAGTCAATAAAACTGATCAACATGTGACCAGAGAGCAAACACATCACAGTGGGGCACATACATCACAGTGGGGCACACACATCACAGTGGGGGCACACACATCACAGTGGGGGCACATACATCACAGTGGGGGCACACACATCACAGTGGGGCACACACATCACAGTGGGGGCACACACATCACAGTGGGGGCACACGCATCACAATTTTAAAAATAAAAAGCTGTTAATCTCAACTGTTGAAATAATTTGGATGGTCTTTCTATATCTCTAGTCAACAGAAAGTGTTACCTTACAAATGATCTTGTATTACCTTACAAATGATGTTCCCTTTAAGCTGCGTGGCCGGGCAGCTATGTGACACCGAACAGCATTTTAGAATTACCGCGCAGCAAAGTTTGTAAAAAAAAATGGACAAAAAATGGATGCTGTGCAACTTTGCACACAAGTTTTTTTTAAATTTGCACATGGATCAATAAACCTTAGTGAGAACATTGATTAAATATGATCTTTTATAAATAAACATATTCTCATTGCAAATTCTGCAAGAATATTTTTTGTTTGGCAATTTTTTTGTTTATGTCAACCACAAAAAATGATTTTCTAAATTTCCACAACATGGAGTTATGAATATGTTTCAAAAGACCCCCCCCCCCCCCAGAAGCTAATAAGATTACACTTGTAAAAAAACATGATTCTACCAAAATGTATCATCAATAAAACTATACCCTACATGAATTACGTGTACAATTAATTCAAAGTAAAAACTATGGCCTGTGCTCTCAGAGGTTACAATTTGAATGTCGCTGGAGATTTGAAGAAAAGTTCATACATAGACCTCAACTTGGTTGGTTATGTACACATTGTGGAGTTAGACCAAAGTTAAACAAACAAATAGACAAGAATTTTGACAAAGAACAAAGTATGGCTTTTTTAGGAAGAAAACTTAAATATCCAATGCTTGGATGAAATCATTAAGGGATGTACTTAACTCAACAAATAAAGTTTCTCCTTTCTTCAATCAAATTCTCTGTGCTTTCAATAGGAATAATATTACTAAAGATTTCCTAGTTCTGATAGAGGGAAAATATTTTTTCATGTTTATGAAAAGGTACATTTTTAGAGTACTAACTTGCAATGGAGGAAAAACAAACTAGTAAATATGACATTTTCTTTGGCAAAAATGAAAAGTAAAATACTTATTAGAAAAACAATAACACGATTTTAATTTCCTTTCCTTACATTACTGAAACAGCATCCTTAAAATAAATGAATAGATAAACAAGCATTCATAGAATAGATAAACAAGCATTCATAGAATAGATAAACAAGCATTCATAGAATAGATAAACAAGCATTCATAGGCTAGATAAACAAGTATCCGTAGAATAGATAAACAAGGATTCATAGAATAGATAAACAAGTATCCGTAGAATAGATAAACAAGCATTCATAGAATAGATAAACAAGAATTCATAGAATAGATAAACAAGCATCCATAGAATAGATAAACAAGTATCCGTAGAATAGATGAACAAATACCCAGAGGTTAACAAGTACAAATTTAATGTCAAATAATCTCATAAAAAATTAAATTTTTCTGTTCAAGTTTTAGTTTACTACTAGAAAATACAATATTTGTGGCTTACTTTACTACTACAGAATACAATATTTGTGGCTGAACTTTTCTACTACAGATTGAAATATATTTATATTCCAATGAGAAAAATCTTGATGTGAAATGGTCGAATTTTGAGTTAAAAATATTTTATAGAGAGGACTGGCAGTCCATTATATTACATGCCATCAGTAACACTGTTCCCATGCTATTTTTATGATTATTCTAACCACTTTTGTGATATTCTTTTTTTTTTTTTTGGTCCCATAACCTCTTTTTTTCGAGGTCGTAGAGGATTCTAATGTTTCCATTAGAACATTCTCGGGCTTAATAGACACTGGCGGCGCCCATCCCTCTCCAGGTCAGTGGAGGACTTTCTTAGCGTTAATCATTTCTCAATATTGTTATAGTGGCTTTTCGTGGGCTCGATCCCACGCCCCTCAGCTTGTGAGGCGAGCGCACTATTGACTTCGCTACCCAGCCGCCCTATGATATTCTATGTGAGACAATTTGACAAAATAAAACATAGCAGACAAGCTATTCAATAATTTTAATGACATTTTCTCTTGTAAAAAAAAGTACATAAAATACACAACAGACTGTGACACATGAATTTTATTTTGTGCAGTTAAACATCACACTAATAGAGACCTCAAACAAGATTAATTCTTTCAAATGCAAGAATCTACCATAAAAATGATCACATGTTTATAAGAACCTTGCACTATGGCTAGGCATGGAATTATTGCACATTCAAAAATGAATCAATGAATAAATACAGAAAACTCAAATGTGACTGATGCTCTACGAGTGCATTCAGGAGATTTGGGAGAATGGATCAACTTATCTTACATCAAATTGTGACTGATGCTCTATGAGTACATTCAGGAGATTTGGGAGAATGGATCAACTTATCTTACATCAAATTGTGACTGATGCTCTACGAGTACATTCAGGAGATTTGGGAGAATGGATCAACTTATCTTACATCAAATGTGACTGATGCCCTACGAGTACATTCAGGAGATTTGGGAGAATGGATCAACTTATCTTTCATCACATTGTGACTGATGCCCTACGAGTACATTCAGGAGATTTGGGAGAATGGATCAACTTATCTTTCATCAAATTGTGACTGATGCCCTACGAGTACATTCAGGAGATTTGGGAGAATGGATCAACTTATCTTACATCAGATTGTGACTGATGCTCTACGAGTACATTCAGGAGATTTGGGAGAATGGATCAACTTATCTTACATCAAATCTATTTCAGCTTTACCTTTTGATAATCTTCTAAATTTCAATTAAAATTAAAAGAAATTTAAAAAAACTTAAAATGGAAATTTTTAAAGAAATTCATCAAAAATATTTTTTAATAAAAATAATTGTTCAACTAAAAAATGTGTTTAAATTTAAAACATTTGACCGACCAAAAATGACATGTAAAAATTTTTGTTAATTTGACAGCTCAAAAGTATAAATAAAGAGGGGATAAAGCAAGCATAAGTCTGATCAGAAGAGGACAGAAGAGTTTCTTTGACAGATTTGTGAACAATTAGCTTCAAGCTTTTCAAAACATTACAAATTATTCTAATTGTGATTTGATTCACTTGTGGATTGTTTCCAAACATAACACATTATTCTAATTGTGATTTGATTCACTTGTGGATTGTTTCCAAACATAACACATTATTCTAATTGTGATTTGTTAAATCCACTTGTGTAGATTTTCAAAAAAAAATGTTATAAATAAGAATGTTGCAGGAATAGAAATTAAATATAATTCCAGAAATCACTCATTTTTTTAAAGAAATCTGACTTTAGTTCTTCTTCAACTCTGACCTTTCAATAGAGAAATGAATCTAAAGAGAGGATTATAGCAATGGGTCTAAAGATTATAGCAGGCAGCCAATCAAATGGTAGGGGTAGAGAAGGAATGAGAAGATGGGAAAAAAACATTTACCAAATTAATGATGTGCCCTTTAAAACAAAGGGTGCATAGGTGTCTCATCAACAGTTCTATGCAAGTTTTTAACACTGGTTTACGCTGTGGTAGGAACTTCAAATGTAACAAAACCATTTGAAGCATTTATATTCATTGTAAAGTTTCTTTTAACTATGTTACTATGTGGTTGGTTGTAAGGTAGACATACAACATCCATATAAGTTTCTTTTAACTATGTTACTATGTGGTTGGTTGTAAGGTAGACATACAACATCCATACATATCTATTTGTGATGTATAGTCTGAGGGCCATACTGTCTGATAGTTATTATTGTCTAAAATATGGGTGACACTACAATCAGGGTTTTAGATCAATAAATTTTTGTTGTTAAAACAAGGTGTGTAAATATTGCTCTTTGTTGGCTGTGGATTACATCTCAGCTAAGTGGATGACACCTCAGCTAAGTGGATGACACCTCAGGTAAGTGGATGACACCTCAGGTAAGTGGATGACACCTCAGGTAAGTGGATTACATCTCAGCCACGTGGATTACACGTCAGGTAAGTGAACTACACCCCAGCTACGTTTTCATTTAATTTTATTAGTTTTATTTGTGTTTGTCTATTTGTTGATGAAGGCTTTTTGCCAAAATGTTGTTCTGTGAGGTCTTGTCAGGCCTATACATACCCTGTTTTAACAAGATCTATTTATCTATCATTATCCTCAATAAATACCTTAACTTCTTTTATCTTATCTTATCATAAACACAATCCAGTTTCCAGTGCTCTGACCATCAGATGTCCAGTTTATGTGGCATAAATGATGTCTGGATGACAGAGTACTTTCATCAACCCACCAATAACATGTGGATGTTAGGATGATTTGTACCTAAATGTTTACAAAACAACTCATTTACAAAGATAAGTCTAGAACAATGAGAATTGTAATGAACATAGGTAGAAATTAAACATGACAAGTATCTTACAAATTATACCCACACAAAATTCCATAGCATACATTCAAATAATTATTTTAAAATCAAAAACAGTTTTTTTAAAAAAAGGAATGCACCAAATAACAACAATGTTGTTTTAAACAACTTTTTAAATTTTAATGGACAGCGGTATGCCAAGTTGGCTATTTAATCTAACTAATACTTAAGGGGAATAATTGGGGACAAAAATATTTCATTTGGCCAGTGATTTTGAAATAAAATTTTGTGAGAAATCTTTAATTCCTCTCAATTAGGTCTGACTAGTGCTGAGACTGCGCAGGTCACTGAGGAAACCTTCAGGCGTCAGGATGTGAGTAGCACCTGGACATGTGGACAAAATTATGTTATTACAAAATAACTTCTAGTTTAAATGTAAAAAGAGATTAAGTTTGAATCAAAGATTCCCAGGAAATAGATAAGAATCAAACAATGCATTCCATGTAAAAAGATAATACTTAATTACAGTAAACCTTTTAAAAAAGTCACTATTTTAAAGTTACTATTTTAATTAATGTTAATATTGTAAAAATAATAAGTTCTGAGTATTATTTATAAAACACATTTTTCTTTTGGTTTATATGCGTCCTTGTTACATGACTTTGAAACTAACAAACTACAAGTGATGAATACATGTCAATGACAGCAAGGACAATGATGAACTGAAAAGTGTCCATGTCTCAAGTATAACGACTATTTTAGTCACCAGGAGAAAAGACAACATTTCTATTGGATTATTGGGAAAAAGTAATCTGTAAACAAGCACAAAAGTCACCATTTTCAACTACCATTAGCAATCAGGCCATTGATCTAATTGAAAGTTTCTTTGGTTCAGCTCTATCTAGATTAGCTCAAATGCCAATAAATAAAAGACGTACCTATGAGTACCTCCCAGTTCTTGACTGACATGACAATGTATAAACAACGTACCTATGAGCACCTCCCAGTTCTTGACTGACATGACAATGTATAAACAAC
>MUZC01004784.1:21037-41790 GCA_002072015.1 Radix auricularia
TGACATGACAATGTATAAACAACGTACCTATGAGCACCTCCCAGTTCTTGACATGACAATGTATAAACAACGTACCTATGAGCACCTCCCAGTTCTTGACTGACTGTGTCACAGAGTAAGCACATCTCATCTCCGAGTAGGTCACGCCACCAATAATAAAAACTATAAGTCTCGGCCCAGACTTGTAGCTCTGTTTACCCTTCTCCTGATGCCACTGTCCATAGTTTCTGGCACTGGAAGAGTCCCAAGTAAAATTACAAGAAAGATATTAAATAAACATTTCAATACAATTGGTCTTTTAACTTTCCTTATGGCCTAATAAGAAAGTCAGGACATAATAATATTATGCTAGAGCGTGAATGAAAATAAGACAATTAAAATAGAGTTTACATCTCAATGTTAAATCTAAGTTCTAATTCTCTATGTATTTTATTTTGTGTCGAGTGGTAGCGCTCTCGACTGTTGTACCGATGGTCACCCAGCTCTGAATGGGTACCTAACTAGACAATAGTTAGGCGGCTGGGGTAATGCGTGGAACCCCTATAGCCGTGGCCTGTGACCGCTGCATCACTTGCCAACAGATCATCTCTCATGGTCTGTGGACGCAATTATCTTCTGCATAGAAGGAGCGTCTGTATATCTAAGATAAAATAAGGCTTAAAAACTCAAAATATGTTGAAATTTTTCACAAAAAAGTTTTTAGGGTGAAAACAATAAAATGATCATATTAAATGACCTGCGTTGTGGTCCTGTAATGTGTGGTCTAGAATTGGCTCCACCGGCTAAGAATGGAAAATGTCTGGCATCTAGCTTGTCTTCAATGGCATCCTGTGATTAAGTGGTGTTTTAAGATTTATTCAAACAGGGAATAGTCTGACCCGTTTAGTCGAGGCCCTGTGATTAAGTGGTGTTTTAACATTTATTCAAACAAGGAAAATAGTCTGACCCCGTTAAGTCGAGGCCCAATCCTATATAAAAAAAGGCAATTTTCTGTCCAGTCATCAATAGCGATTGGTCCCTCAAACTCCTACAGACTCCAACAGCCAATCAGAAATATTAAATTGCATTTACATATTGAACACGTTTATGCAGACGTTCAAAACAAGTTATTTTTTGTGCAGAATTTTTTCCAAAAATTTATTTTTAGCGGTACGAGTTGGGATTTATAGTCAAAAACTGTTTTTACGGGTTATTTATTATAACTATGAGTAGTATTTTTGACGTGATGCACATGTATGGCCAGTTGAGATGGCTGTTGGAGGGGTGATGCACATGTATGGCCAGTTGAGATGGCTGTTGGAGGGGTGATGCACGTGTATGGCCAGTTGAGATGGCTGTTGGAGGGGTGATGCACGTGTATGGCCAGTTGAGATGGCTGTTGGAGGGGTGATGCACATATATGGCCAGTTGAGATGGCTGTTGGAGGGGAAGTACAACAGGAATGTCCTTGGATGGGCTTTGTTGCTCGATGAAAATAATATCAGATACCAAGATTTTTATTAACATTAGCTTGTATCACTTCATTTATTAGGTGCATAAGAAAATAGGTTTTATTATGATGAATATTGTTTTGACACATTATTAACTGTATTTAATTAAAATTATATCTTCAAAAGATTTATACAGTATCACTTTTTTTTTTTTTTTTCAATTGTCAAACATTTTTATAGTAAAATACAACAAGCTTTTAGGGTTATTTTATAAAAATATCCCTGTATCGTTAAATTATTGGATGAAATACAAAACATTTCTAAATCCTCATTTTAAAAGCATAGTGTAGGCAGTGAATTATAGTAAGAGAAGAAAGAAATACTATTGAGATCTTAGCACTGAATAAATGAAGTTCATTACATTATTGATCATTGAAATTGGCCACCTACCTCTAATATATCTTTAATATAAGTTACCTATCTGGATATGGAATTGGCCACCTACCTCTAATATATCTTTGATATAAGTTACCTATCTGGATATTAAATAGGCCACCTACTTCTAATATATCTTTAACATAAGTTACAAATCTGGATATGAAATAGGCCACCTATCTCTAATATTAATATATCTTTAATATAAGTTACCTATCTGGATATGAAATAGGCCACCTATCTCTAATATTAATATATCTTTAACATAAGTTACTAATCTGGATATGAAATAGGCCACCTATCTCTAATATTAATATATCTTTAATATAAGTTACCTATCTGGATATGAAATTGGCCACCTACCTCTAATATATCTTTGATATACGGTACCCATCTGGACATCTGATACGTGTGCTCTGATGCTCTGACTTTCCTATTAAATGGTTGGTATGGTTGCTGAGTTTTACGCCTACCGCCCTGTTGTTATAAACCAACAAACAAAAATTGAGAGAATAGCAGAAGACAATATCAAGCTTTGAGACTGGATCATCCATCTAAGTCTGGCGTTAAATTGTGTATATTCTTGTCAATTGTGTATATTCTTGACAATAGTGTATATTCTTGACAATAGTGTATATTCTTGTCAATAGTGTATATTCTTGTCAATTGTGTATATTCTTGACAATAGTGTATATTCTTGACAATAGTGTATATTCTTGACAATAGTGTATATTCTTGTAAATGGCGTGTACTACAAACTTTAAAATAATTACATATGTTGGACTAAAGAAAACTTGACGGAGAAGAACATTCTGCTTAATACAGCATAGCAATGTGTGAGGCTTGATGAAATTGTCAGAACACCAGCAGAGACAGAGATGACATAAGTTCTTAATGAAATTAACAACCAAAGTATCTTGTCAGATATAGCCAACTTATTAAGACCAAATTATCTTGTCAGATATATCGGCCATTAGAATCATTGCAACTCTTTAACAGGAATTTATATTTCTATTTTTATTTGTGTATGTGCTTATAAGTATGCAAGTGTAATGATGAATTTTGTTGCATGCATTTAAAATTTGGCAATTTTTAAGTATGAAAGTGTAGTGAAGAATTTTTTTTAAAATGAATAGTTTAATGGCATCTAAGACAAATGATTTTATAATATTTTAATTTAGTAATTCAGGATTAACAACAATAATAATAAAAATAATAATAAAAATAAATGTTTAAAAAATGCTATCATTTAAAAGCTGAATTAAACAAAGAATCAATTCAGATACAAACTTAAGATCAAATAACAAAAGCACCATTCCCTCAACCATTGATTTAAAGAAACAAAACTTTGAATGTTTGCATTTCCCTTGAACCAGTATGTAAACACTTTATGTAACAACAAGTCAGAGCGGGCTATGTCATGGTATATTAAAAACAAATCAAACTGCGTGAATCGGGGTATGTGATCTTGTCAGGTATTACAATGCCAGGCAAAACGAAGTGGAAAACTCTAAAAGATTTTCATGAATTCAACTACACAGTAGAGAGAACGACTTCACTGTAAAGGAAGAGTGTAGATAAAATAGGGGGGGGGGGGCATGTCAGTTATAGCATTGCCAGTTTTTCATAACCTTGAGGGGTCATGTCAGTTATATTTTATACTTTTTACCAGCTTTTCAAAAAGTTTTAAAAAGTGCAGGAAATAGGAGCAAAGGAACAAATGATGTGTTATTTTATTTAGTACAATTATAAGTTTGACAAATTTTAAAAATATTTCAAGAGATAACGATATGTGGTTTATCAATGCTAGCATATTGCTGACTGGTTAGTTCTGATAACAGTTGATATAAACAGTACATAGATAGCTAGAATATTGCTGACTTGTTAGTTCTGATAACAGTTGATATAAACAGTACATAAATAGCTAGAATATTGATGTAATTAAAATATAGATGCATGAGTGAGGCTTGTATTTAATACCAAAACATAAAGTTTCCAAGAGGTAGTTGTTTTAAAGTTGATACAAATTGTTGCACCATCCCCCATGCAAACTCATAAGTAGCTTTAGTTGTTACAAATAAAAATGTTCATGATGAAGCTTTTAAAAATAAACAAAATTATCAGAGCTTATCATTTTTATTTAATAAAGAAAAAAATAAAACCAGTCAATTGGACATTGAATAAAATAAAACTTTGAATGGATGGATGGTGGAGGGGTGTATTGGTACAAGGAGGAAGGGCTCATTCAAGAACATCATTTAGCACCCCACAGTAAACTGGAAATTTAAAAATAAGCTACATAAACATTTTCTATACCTAAAAAGTAAAAAAATAGGATTACCTTTCCCATTGTTTTTTTTTATTTTTAAATTGTATTTTAAAAATCCAAATTTTTAATCATATTTTAGTATCAAATTTCATTTCTCTATTTAGCCATTCATATCAATAATAAGGACTTGCATTTTCTTTAGAGTCTTATTAATAATAACAATCTTATCTGTAACAGATGCTCCTACTATACAGAAGATTATTGCGTTCTACGCTTATCACGGTTTGTGTCTGGTCCTGCATTCTTATAATAGTTTTAAATGATAAAGAGTTGGTTTTCATGGTTTCTTCAGACTACCCTTTCCAAGCCCGAACTATGGAAAAATGAGAATTTTTTATGTGTTAGTTCTTGCATACGAACAAAAAAGGTGTTTTTTCCTTATATGTATCTGAGGGTCGTATTAAGTTATCTTTGTGTTGTATTTCTAAATTAGAATTATTGCTTTATGTATAATTACTACTTTACTACTCTTGGTTCTTCTATCTTCTAGTGTTTCAAGGTTTAAAGATTGAACCAATGTTATCACTCTTGAATATTCTCCAGTAGCTTACGTATCATTTGACTCTAACCATTTACCGGACAGTAAAGTAATGACTGTATAAGTGTTTGTGTTTAATTCATTGACAGTAAAGTAATGACTGTACAAGTGTTTGTGTTTAATTCATTCAAGTCCTTCTAGGAGCCGTAACCATTTACCGGACAGTAAAGTAATGACTGTACAAGTGTTTGTGTTTAATTCATTCAAGTCCTTCTATGATCCGTAACAGTGTTAACAGACGTCAATCAATTTCTACAGATGCAGTTGTTGATGTTAATGGGTATAACTAACACAAACTGAATGACAACTGTGCTGACAGCCAATTAGTCAAGGTGTTGATTTATGTGTCCAGTGATACACAATACTTTCAATCCTCATCTTGTCAGGACTGTTTGAACTAACTAAGGTCATGAACCTATGACAGCAGTAGGTTAGAGTAATCCTCATCTTGTCAGGACTGTTTGAACTAACTAAGGTCATGAACCTATGACAGCAGTAGTTTAGAGTAATCCTCATCTTGTCATGACTGTTTTAACTAAGGTCATGAACCTATGACAGCAGTAGTTTAGAGTAATCCTCATCTTGTCAGGACTGTTTGAACTAAGGTCATGAACCTATGACAGCAGTAGTTTAGAGTAATCCTCATCTTGTCAGGACTGTTTTAACTAAGGTCATGAACCTATGACAGCAGTAGTTTAGAGTAATCCTCATCTTGTCATGACTGTTTTAACTAAGGTCATGAACCTATGACAGCAGTAGTTTAGAGTAATCCTCATCTTGTCAGGACTGTTTGAACTAACTAAGGTCATGAACCTATGACAGCAGTAGTTTAGAGTAATCCTCATCTTGTCATGACTGTTTTAACTAAGGTCATTAACCTATGACAGCAGTAGGTTAGAACAGCATTAATTGATCCATTTGGGAAAATTTTTGTTGACCAATGTAATTTCTGTTCTACAAGTACAAGCCATTAATTTCTGTTGTACAAGTACAAGCAATTAATTTTTGTTGACCAATGTAATTTCTGTTGTACAAGTACAAGCAATTAATTTTTGTTGACCAATGTAATTTCTGTTCTACAAGTACAAGACATTAATTTTTGTTGACCAATGTAATTTCTGTTCTACAAGTACAAGCAATTAATCCCAGCAAGTCTCTAATAAAAATCATGCACTTTGTTTCTGAAATAAGTACAACATCAAGTGAGGATAAATTGATTTGAATGAGCCCTTAACCATAATTTATGTTTGCCTTGTAAACGAAGGGAGGTTACCAAGCAGGATCCTGGGGTTTGTTACCTGTCCTTGGAATGTTCCATAACTTTCATTGAGAATACCCTTCTTACCCGTTGTGGGCTAAGGGCGGCAATCAGAAGCGTGAGAGGAGAGAGAAAAGTAGCGGAGCTTCACATCAATTTTGGGGATTAGATCTTTAATATACAATCATTTTAGAATGCAAACTTTCCATTTAATGTGTCAACTGATGCAAGTTATAGACACTAAGGTTTAATAGCCTGCATAAATCACTTAACAGAATTTTTGGAACACTCAAGTAAATTGTTATATTTTGGTCAAATCTTCACAAAATATAATTTTAACTGTATAAGAGAGATTTGATTGCTCAATTAAAATTTTAAAAAATTTCTGACAAATTTCAATTACTGGAAATTTAAAAAATATGAATGATAAATTTGTTATAGATAAACAAAAGTTGAGGTAAAAAAATGGTGATTTCATGATGCACCCTATGACTTATAGAAATTATTACCGAAACTAAACGTTAATAAAGTGAGGATCAGTGGAAGTAGCTCAAGAAATCTGATGTTTTAAAATTTAATTTCTAAATTTGTACAGGAAAAGTGCATTAAAAAAGTATTTTTATGTTCAAAAAACAGTTGGACTGAATGATTATAAAATATGAAAATGTTACAGCCTGACTAGTAACTAAAACAGACTTTTGTCTATATAGTTTACTTGATCCGATTCAATAATATAACTAGATAAATAAGATATTTAACAAATACTCAACTTCTGCTATTTCTTTCAGTGAGTTTTCAATAAAATAATGACCAACAAATATTGCACTAACATCTATAAACAAAACAATATTTATAAGAAAATAAGGATCTCAAGAGACACAGTGCATAAAGGACAAAAAGCATGGACACAGTAAACTAGTCCTTACTGTATCTATGTCAAGGACACTGTAGTAATGCTAAGCTCTGAATTATGAAAGAACAAAAGTTAAAAGTTTTAATGGATGACTTCATGTAACACATGCTGAGATTTTCAAGGCTGATATTTGGTTTATTGAAACAAAGGTTTAGTTGTGCACCACTGCTACTAGTTTTAGTTGTGCACAACTGATACTAGTTTTAGTTGTGTATCCCTGACTTGAGCAACAGAAAACTTATGAAGATTAACCATAAGATACGGACATGCCATGCTTTCATGCTATCTATCTACAGGCTTTAACCCTGTCATCAAGGCAATTTAACTTCTTTACCCTGTCATCAAGGCAATTTAACTTCTTTACCCTGTCATCAAGGCAATTTAACTTCTTTACCCTGTCATCATGGCAATTTAACTTCTTTACCCTGTCATCACGGCAATTTAACTTCTTTACCCTGTCATCAAGGCAATTTAACTTCTTTACCCTGTCATCAAGGCAATTTAATTTCTTAAAAAACCCACCATGAAACAAAAAAACTCATCATTATAAATGTATGGTTCTGTCAGAACTCAACAATTTCCCTTGTTTATAAGATGACATTTTTAAAAGACTGATGAATACTTTCTAAAACATCCATAAGACGATTTCCTTCAAGTTAAATATTCTAATTTGAATCTTGACTAAATTGTCCATTGGCAAATTTAATTTATTTAAATTAAATCTTGTGTAAATAGAAGTAATTTTGCAATAAGACAATAATTTTGTCATCTAGATATTTTTGTCAAGGGTATTGGATGTCTAAGAAATGTTCTTCTATAAGCAAACTGTTTCATTATTCATTAGTAAAGCTTAACATTTAATTTGACAAAGTGTGGTAAAGCGTGCCTTGATAGAACTCTCTTTAGAAACAAATTCACAAAAAGTAAAAAACTCAGTGCATGAAAGAAGATGTATTTGACTTCCTGAAAGGATGGCGGTTGTCTCGCTCGGTTTGTGAAGTTTTGTGGTTGTTTTTACTTTTTTTTTTGAAGATGTGATATTGCTATACTTTTTTGTAAAATAATAGTACTAAACTACAGGTAAAAATAGTATGAAATTCAAGTTTTTTGGATAAGTAAAATAACCAACCTTATCCTAAGAGATGAGGTCAGTATGACAATAACCAATCTTATCCTAAAAGATGAGGTCAGTATAACAATAACCAATCTTATCCTAAAAGATGAGGTCAGTATGACAATAACCAACTTTATCCTAAAAGATGAGGTCACTATGACAATAACCAACCTTATCCTAAAAGATGAGGTCAGTATGACAATAACCAACCTTATCCTAAAAGATGAGGTCAGTATGACAATAACCAATCTTATCCTAAAAGATGAGGTCAGTCTGACAATAATAATATAAATACATTTTCAGCAATTTAAAATTTTTTTATAACCAATTGATCGCGATAAGGAAAATCAATAGCTCCCAAAGGGCTACTTCCGTATCTATTCCATATTCCGGACAAAAGGGAAGCAACTTCGTTAAGCTATTGATTTCATGAGGAAAATGCTTTTCTTTTCTAAAGGAATTCAATTTATCTTAAAAAATAAAATGATTAACACATCCAGGAATGAATTAAGTTTAATAATAATATAACGTGCACTGCGAAATAATAACGATTAAAGACCGATATCACGATTTTTGACACCTCAGGTCAATACACACTCGATAGAGACGCGTCAAACTAATACACACTTGGATCGAAAGTGAAAGAAGATAAAAACATCCAATAATTTTTATTGAAATCTCGTAGAATCACACAAAATCCGGAAGTCTCGAGCAAAGCGAGATTTTGATTCTATTTTTAACAAAAAATGCGAGAGTGCGTTGCTATGCAAACAGACACATTTGGACGCATCCGTACGGACCCCTATAAGGACGCATTTAGTCACAACAGGAGCTAATGAGTTAAAGGACTGAGGCACAAGTTTACAGATAAACATTATGGGGCTTTAAAACTTAAACTGTCTCAATATCCATCAGCAAACCTTATAATGATGAGCAACCTGAAGTGGATCAATAGTAATGATCCCATTGTAATAATTACTGTTTCCTAACCTGTATCAACAATCCCTATAGAAAAATCTAACCTTTTGGTTTAAATGGTCAAAACGTGTAAAGACCTGACCCATGCATTGTAACAATTGGTTACACCCTGTTATGTCTCAACTGATCACCTAGGCAACAGCTAACCACCAAGTCTAATGCTATTGTATGGGTCTAATCAACAGCTAACTACCAAGTCTAATGCTATTGTATGGGTCTAATCAACAGCTAACTACCAAGTCTAATGCTATTGTATGGGTCTAATCAACAGCTAACCACCAAGTCTAATGCTATTGTATGGGTCTATTCAACCAATCATGCAAAGCCTTGACTAAGGTTTCTTTCCCAAAGAACCCAAGCCTTTTGGATATCTCCTGGTTTTAATTCAAGTTTATGATTTTAAAAACGAATTCATGTTCTTTATCTATGACTAATGAAAAAACAAAACAACAAATCTATGGCAGAGCCTCACTGACAAGGACACGAAAGAACTCACATCTTGTATTATTGGTACTCCAAGATTCTGAGTGTTGGTGATGATGCACTTCTCTTCTGTGGGGATCTGTGCATGTNGGCACAAGTTTACAGATAAACATTATGGGGCTTTAAAACTTAAACTGTCTCAATATCCATCAGCAAACCTTATAATGATGAGCAACCTGAAGTGGATCAATAGTAATGATCCCATTGTAATAATTACTGTTTCCTAACCTGTATCAACAATCCCTATAGAAAAATCTAACCTTTTGGTTTAAATGGTCAAAACGTGTAAAGACCTGACCCATGCATTGTAACAATTGGTTACACCCTGTTATGTCTCAACTGATCACCTAGGCAACAGCTAACCACCAAGTCTAATGCTATTGTATGGGTCTAATCAACAGCTAACTACCAAGTCTAATGCTATTGTATGGGTCTAATCAACAGCTAACTACCAAGTCTAATGCTATTGTATGGGTCTAATCAACAGCTAACTACCAAGTCTAATGCTATTGTATGGGTCTATTCAACCAATCATGCAAAGCCTTGACTAAGGTTTCTTTCCCAAAGAACCCAAGCCTTTTGGATATCTCCTGGTTTTAATTCAAGTTTATGATTTTAAAAACGAATTCATGTTCTTTATCTATGACTAATGAAAAAACAAAACAACAAATCTATGGCAGAGCCTCACTGACAAGGACACGAAAGAACTCACATCTTGTATTATTGGTACTCCAAGATTCTGAGTGTTGGTGATGATGCACTTCTCTTCTGTGGGGATCTGTGCATGTTGTACCAGCTTGGCCAAGTTCTCTTCAGATATACCTTGATAATAGAGGTTATAAACATAGATATAGGCATGTTGTACCAGCTTGGCCAAGTTCTCTTCAGATATACCTTGATAATAGAGGTTATAAACATAGATTTAGGCATGTTGTACCAGCTTGGCCAAGTTCTTTTTAGATATTCTTTTATAGAAATACAAACATAGGCATTGTATAGAGGCTTGGCCAAGATAGGCATTTATAGAAATACAAACATAGGCATTATATAGAGGCTTGGCCAAGATATGCCTTTATAGAAATACAAACATAGACATTATATAGAGGCTTGGCCAAGATATGCCTTTAAAGAAATACAAACATAGGCATTATATAGAGGCTTGGCCAAGATATACCTTTACATAAGATACAATCAGACATAGGCAAAATGTACAGGGTTTATAGAACAAAGATAAGTTGTAGAGAAACATGAACTATTGTACATGTCTTGATTTACAAGGTTTACACAATAAACAGTTGTAGATTACTGTACATATGAACATACAACTGACCTATGAACCTACAACTGACCTACCTGCTTTGTGTATGATGTAGAGCAGAATAATGCGAATCTTGTCATATGCTGTGATGTTCTGGTCTAGTAGGATGGGGACAATGTTCCTCATGTGATCTCTGATCTTCTCTCCATCTGCATCTGTGCCCATGGCCAGGTCCTGGAAAGTTAAGCCATACATTGTGACCTGAATTAGCCAACTCTCTTAGATCCTGGAATGTTAAGTCATACATTGTGACCTGAATTAGCCAACCCTCTTAGATCCTGGAATGTTAAGTCATACATTGTGACCTGAATTAGCCAATCCTCTTAGATCCTGGAATGTTAAGTCATACATTGTGACCTCAATTAGCCAATCCTCTTCACAAAACATAGTAACATAATAAGAAACAAAGCCAGCAGTTTGGTGGTTAGGTCCTGGAATTTTATTTTATTTTATACTCTGACCAATTAGTCAATCCTTTTCACAAAACAAACATACATAATCAGAGAAAATAATTTAGCATCGGATTTCTCTTATTTATTACACAAAACATCTTTAGGTATAAAATATAAATAAAAAATTTTTTTTTAAAGTTTAAAAATAATTTAACAGGACAAAATTTGAAAATAAACTAAAACATGCAAATGTTAAATTGGTAAATATCCAGAGAAAATAGTTCTAGTAATCCCCAACAAGTTAAACCTTGAACTTGCTTGTAGAACCTACCTGCTTGTAGGACATACCTGCTTGTAGGACCTACCTGCTCCACCTTACAAAGTTTGTCCACATGTTTCTGGTATTGCCTCATGCAGTCCTCAGCCAGGTGAAAGTGTGCCGAGTACTTGCTCAACTCCTTCTGGTACTGGGGGGCTTTCTTTAACATCTGGCTCAGATCTCTTATGTTGGTCTTATCTGATGTGTTCATACGCTTGGATTCAGCAAACTGCTTCAGTTTCTTGGTCACTTGTCTAAAAATAAATTGGGTTTTTAAAAGATAAATAGAATGACTTGGATTCAGCTTCTTGAAAGCATCTTTTGAAACTCCAGCTCTGAAAACATATTTTTATTTCATCCCAGAGATAAACTTCTGAATTAAATTTCATTTGATACTAACATACAGTGGCACCTCAGTATAAATCCTTCATCCAGATACTTGGACATATACCAACAACATTTTTTCCCATAAGAAATAAAATGAAAATGATAAATCTGTTCCCAGGAAAATAAAGAACATATTATTTTTATTTATATATTTTACATTTATTATGATCACAAAGACAAAGATAGCCAGTACAAAGTAAACAATCAAAACTATCGATTTAGCTTGTAGTTTACAAAAAAATGTGTACCATTTTGTTTCAGCTGTCTTAAAAATTTTTTGGGAATCTGATTGCGAGCGGGTTATACACTTTGAATACTTTTCTCTTCTAAAAGAAGGTTGACATATGAACCAACGGGCTATAGAACGTGTATATACGATATTTGTGAAATCAAGGAAAGATTAAAAAATGATAAATCTCAAAACCTAGTCTTATACCTTTTTTGAACTATTCCTCATACAGCAGCTATTAGTGAAAGTCAAACCCTATTTAGACTGAAGCTTTTTTTTAGTAAGCAATTGAAAGTTGCTGACATATAATAACAATAAGCTCATGTGAATTTTCTTGATGAAGACCTTAAAAATGTTACATTGAATTAATGGCCGTAACAACAAGATAGTTTGTGTTACTTACTGTGATACAATGGCCATAACAACAAGATAGTTTGTGTTACTTACTGTGATACAATGGCCATAATAACAACAAGATATTTTGTGTTACTTACTGTGATACAATGGCCATGTGCTGATGTCTCAACTCTACCCACAGTTCATCGTTCTCATCTAGCAGGCATTCTTTTTCTGTCACCTCATTACCACTTGTGTTTTCATACCTGCAGTGCAACACAATCAAACAATTAGCAGTCAGTTGGTGTCAATGTTTGTTTTTTTGTGACTCATGATTGGTGATGACAAGTATCAATGGTTAGAATTGAAAGGTTAGAACTAAAGGGTTAGAATGGAATTGTTAGAATTGTTAGAGGGCTTTTTTTAACTTGAACTGTCCGTTAACCCGACACTGGGTCGTTGGGGCACCATTTTGAGCTGCACACTTTCTCATGCGTTAGAGGGTTAGAATTAAAAAATAAAGCGATACAGTTAAACATCAAAATACTCAAACAAATTGTGTAAAGAATTAAAACAATAAATTTAAGCTCCATCATTTTACTAGTACAACAGTAAACGTTTTGGCTAATGCCTTCATCAAATATCAACAGAGTAGGTCTCACTTGTAGACATCATTCTCTATGGGCAGTAGATCATAGGCCATAGCTTGGAATGTCAGCTCGTGAAGCAGAGGGGAAATAGGATCAAATCCCCGGTCAAGTATCAATAGCATGGAGCGATCTTTCTGTGGACCCTGGTCAAGAAATGACACAAAATTAAAATGTCATTTCTTAAACTTAGTTTTCATCTTGGTTTAATCAACCTTTAAAACTCTGGAGAGCTTATTGCACAAATATGTACACAATTTTTAAAACTTTATTCCCCCGGGGATTTTATTTTTCTATCTCTGTGTAAATAAAAATTTGATCACTTTTATTGCAATAGTAAAAACTTGACACATTTGGTGTTAATTAATGTATTTTGATGAAATAAATTCAAACAAAAGAGAATTAATCTAAATTTTATACAAGGATGAACAGAAATTTTTAGTCTTTGCAGATATGAGCCACTCATGAATGTCACAAAAATCATGATCGCTTTCTTCACCAGATATGAGCCACTCATGAATGTCACAAAAATCATTCATGATCGCTTTCTTCACCAGATATGAGCCACTCATGAATGTCACAAAAATCATGATCGCTTTCTTCACCAGATATGAGCCACACATGAATGTCACAAAAATCATGATCGCTTTCTTCAGTCAGAAAGTTAACAAGTAAACAGAATGTCACAGATAAAACAAAATTAATTTCCATTTCTTCAACCATAATAAATTAAATACCAAGACCCTCTCACTATCACGTGACCATTGCTTATAAAGTAAATGCCAAGAATGTGACTATTTCTTCACAACCACTTTTATAAGTAAAATAATTAATTTAAAAAAAAAACAACCAGAAAAGAAAGTTTTTGACAATAAATCCCTTATATATATGAGCCATAACTAAAGGTATTGATCATGTTCAAAATAACACGCACACGACAGAACCTCCAGTGACACGTGGAGGTCAAGTATAGACTGCTACAAATGCTACATAGAGATAAACTAAAAATTCATTAATTTAATTACGGTACATTCGATCAATATACATTGTCAGGTGACACAAGTCTATGTGCAAACTATCAGCTCTATAGGGTCATGGAATGTGAGTCATTTTTTACTTTTGTTTTTCCCCAGGCGGGACCAAGAGATCATGACAGACATGGTATGGGTCAGTTTTTGTCACAAGTTCGACGCGGTTGTCGAGTGGTAGCGCTCTCGACTGTTGTACCAATGGTCATGAGTTCCAATCCACGCGAAGGCGAGGATTTGTTCCCGGGTCCGGAGGAGTCCCCGAGTCACCCAGCTCTGAATGGGTACCTAACTAGACAATAGTTAGGCGGCTGGGGTAATGCGTGGAACCCCTATAGCCGTGGCCTGTGACCGCAGCATCACTTGCCAACAGATCATCTCTCATGGTCTGTGGACGCAATTATCTTAGAAGGAGCGTCTGTATATCTAAGAAGCTCTAGACTTGTCTCACCTCCCCATGGTGTGGTTGTCTGTGCCCTCTCCCCCTACAGATTTAAACAAGGTCAAGGCCTAGGTCTCACCTCTCCCATAGTGTGGTCATCTGCTCTGTATGCATCCAATTTCTGCTGGACTAATTGTGCAAATTCTGCATTCCTATCAAAATCACTGAAATACAAAGATTGAAATTATTGTTTACAAATTTTAAAAGAATATAGGAAAGCAAGAAAAGACTTTTCCAAATTGTAAATATCCTCAAGTTTACTATTGCTAATATCCTCAA
The DNA here is from genome assembly GCA_002072015.1 of Radix auricularia. Taxonomy (NCBI): domain Eukaryota; kingdom Metazoa; phylum Mollusca; class Gastropoda; family Lymnaeidae; genus Radix; species Radix auricularia. Next base: position 35,893 of record MUZC01004784.1, read on the forward strand.
GTTTATTATTGCTAATATCCTCAAGTTTATTATTGCTAATATCCTCAAGTTTATTATTGCTAATATCCTCAACTTTATTATTGCTAATATCCTCAACTTTATTATAACTAATATCCTCAACTTTATTATAACTAATACCCTCAACTTTATTATTCATAATATCCTCAAGTTTATTATTCATAATATCCTCAAGTTTATTATTGCTAAAATAAAAATTAAAAAAAAAAAAAGAAATCTGTTACAGCAGATATTTCAATCAATCCATAAACTCAATCTAAAACTTTGACTATAAACTCAGTGGAATTGATTTCTTGTAAACTCAACATTTTTACAAGTGAGTGAACTAAGAATTATAACATTCACTTGTTTAAGATTTCTAGTTTTAACTTCTATTTATGTGTGTAAATAATTTGATTTTGGACTTAACACTATGAAATAATCAATATTTTTTAAAACAAGCCTCACTTTATTTGTTGTACAATTCATCAAGAATGGATTCTAACATTTTAAGCCAAGCATAATTGTTAAGCTTTTCCACTCAATTCCCATTTAAAATATAGATTATCAGTTTGTTAATTAAGTAGAGAGAGGGCAAATTCTAAAATAATTTCACTTTATAAAAGTTCTAGCTAAATTTGTTTTACTAGGTTCAAAATTTCCTTAAAAAATAAGTCAGAAGTAAAAAGCCAAACAAAATTCTGAATGATCAGACAAAATGTCTAACTTACGATCAGACAAAATGTCTAACTTACAATCAGACAAAATGTCTAACTAACGATCAGACAAAATGTCTAACTTACGATCAGACAAAATGTCTAACTTATGATCAGACAAAACGTCTAACTTACAATCAGACAAAATGTCTAACTAACGATCAGACAAAATGTCTAACTTACGATCAGACAAAACGTCTAACTTACGATCGATATCTTACAGCTGGGTACTCTCCTAATGTGGCACACAAGGTGGCAATTTGTTCAGCACATCTCTCTAGGTTAATGGTGCGACCCGACGACTTGTTAGGGTTGTAGTAGAATTGGAATGTCTCAGCAGAGTCCAGGGAATAAACCTTTCAATGGGAATGATTGCGCTTGATACTATAAACTTTTGAAAGGGAATGATTGTACTTGATACAATAAACCTTTCAGTGTGAATGATTGTACTTGATACAATAAACCTTTCAATGGGAATGATTGTACTTGATACTATAAACCTTTCAATTGTAATGATTGTACTTGATACTATAAACCTTTCAATGGGAATGATTGCGCTTGATACAATAAACCTTTCAAAGGGAATGATTGTACTTGATACAATAAACCTTTCAATGGGAATGATTGTACTGAATACAATAAAACTTTCAATGGGAATGATTGTACTTAATACTATAAACTTTTGAAAGGGAATGATTGTACTTAATACTATAAACTTTTGAAAGGGAATCTTTGTACTTAATACTATAAACTTTTGAAAGGGAATGATTGTACTTAATACTATAAACTTTTGAAAGGGAATGATTGTACATTAAACCTTGTGATGCAATGGTTAAGGTATTTGTCCCCTACCCCAATTATAAAGCATATTAATGAAAAATCAATTCCCATTTTACTAAAATCAATTGACAACTCTTAGGTAGCTTACATTGAAAACAAATAAGGAATATTTCCTTTCAATTAAAGCACTTTGTTGAAACTAATGACACGAATATCTCATTAACTTTATTTAACTATATAAATTAATTAATTATAATAGATTGGCAGCTAACCTGAGATTCATAAGGTAAAAATGCTATGTTTATTTCCTTCAGTGTTTTAATAAACTTTGCACTTGTTGACTTGCACAGCTCATTGAATGACTCATCAGGACATGCTGAAATAAGTGTTTACATCAGTCACGGGTTTAAGACTTAACCTAACCCTAACCTTCTATTGAGTTTAGGACATTTTAACTATTTATCCCTCTGAGATTACAGGTATTAAAGTAATAAATTTAAATGATGCACAAACTGTCATAAGGACCATATAATGACTTCATATAGGATGCTGATGTTGCGTCAAGGCCAGTTTGATTGGCCTTTTTTAAAAAAATAAAAAATTTAAAACTATAGAACTCATTTTAGCTAACTTTACTTACTGCGCTTTAAAATTTAAAAAAAAAGAAGTAAAAATGATGTGCATTTTTTTCATAATTTACACTTTGAAATGCAGATAAATTTTCAAAGATTTGCACATAACCTAATTTTTCTTTACATATACTGTAAATACTCAAGTATACTGTGTTATTTTGTGGGCTAAAAGCAATCGCAAATGCAGACATCTAAACAATAAGATTTCACACCTAAGTTTAGGCACACCGTTTACCTTCTGTGAAGTAGACATGAGCAGATTTGTACTGAGTGTTGTTAGGGTTTTGAAAGTCAGCAATCATTGCTTTAATTGACTGTGGATACAAATATTGAGACCAATAATACTGACAGTTCACCAACATTTTTTACTCATGTCCTATTATAAAATCTCTTGCTTTCTTTTAATTTATTTATTACAAAAGGTCAAAGCAGTAAATCTACATAATTTAATAACATATTACCTTATCAATGGGAGTTATAAGATATATTGCCTCTAACAAAGGTAGAGGCTCCCTCCTCTTGTTTATATCCTCCACAACTGAAATGGAAATTATATATTGAAAGACAATAAACAACACCTATGATACTAGAGATAAACTGCCCCAATGATATAAGACAATAAACAACACCTATGATACTAGACAAAACCTTCCCAATGATATAAGACAATAAACAACACCTATGATACTAGACAAAACCTTCCAAATGATATAAGACAATAAACAACACCTATGATACTAGACAAAACCTTCCCAATGATATAAGACAATAAACAACACCTATGATACTAGACAAAACCTTCCCAATGATATAAGACAACAAACAACACCTATGATACTAGACAAAACCTTCCCAATGATATAAGACAATAAACAACACCTATGATACTAGAGATAAACTGTCCCATAATGGTAACCAGAAACACCCAACCCAAAGATCAGCAATGTATGGGGGCACAGCCAGTGGCGTAGCTAGGGGGGGCGGCCCGCCCCGGGCGGCACGCGTTTTAAGGGCGGCACTTGTGGGCATTTGAAAAGTACTGCCATTTCCGAAAACCCCCTTTTTCTTTTGAAAAGGGAAAGCCCGGGTGAAAGAAAAATATTCGTACTATCGAGTCTTAATTAACGGATTCGTAAAACATTTGTTTGATTACATACTGGTACTTATTACTAACAAATAATCGTTCAGTAATTTTAAATCGCTCAAAAGCAGTATCGATTTGTTTGGAAAATTAAGCGGTATACGCCACAGACACCGCTTAGAAAAGAAAACAACACACTCACACATACACACTCAAAACAAGACACACCACCACTGGGTTGAATATACTATTAATATCGCCACGACAGTTATTGCGTGGATTTTCGACATGCGCAGAATGATGTGTGAACAAGTACCTACACGGCATCGTGGTTCAAATTTTGTTGTTAAATTTCATTGAGTAATTGTCTTGCTGTTTCAGTTCTCAGAAAAATATTCTAGGGTAAGTTGGTTTGTTTTAAATTATTTTTTTTATTGCATTTAAGTAGCACACATAATTTGTGTTTTTCATTAATAATATTTTACCTATCCAATTAAAGTAATGTTTAAATAATTTGAATACGTCTATTTTATAGAAAATTATTAAATTAAGGTTTTTGTCAAGACTATGAAAATATTTCATTTTTTAAGGTAACATAGTGGCCGTTTATAAATGACGTCACACGATTTTGTCCGCTTTGTAACCATGCCCCTTCCCCACTCGTCACACTTTGTCATAAAAACTTAGAACCCCTCAGGTATGATGTTACAAACCCCCCCCCCAAGCCTTATTTTCAAATTGAAAATAAGCAAGTTGTAAATTAATTATTTGTCATTTAAATACGTGTATAGTGTAATTCTAGACTAAAGTAGTGTAACTAAGTATGTCAATACTATTGAAAAAAGCTGTCCGGGTAACCGTCGAAATTTTCAAGTGGGTACGACGGATATCCGTTCCAAACATCGATCATTTTCGCGATCATGTCCACTATTCAAAACGCAATGCACCCTAGCAACCATCCATGCACCTCATTTTACAATGACTTGCCTCCCAACAGCACACTTTTGTTAACTTAAATGTACTTCAAACTTATGTTAATGCATTCGTCATACTCAAAAGAAAAGCGAATATTCAAGCACAATGTCAGCAACAATGACATAACGTCATGTCATGTTATTCAGGCCCAGCAGCTTGATTGATATTTATTGTCTCTAGGTAGTGGTAGTAATCAATGTTCCCTCTAAAGTTCGTTGGTCAGTGTGAAAAACACTCCAAAAAACAAAACAAACTACAACTCGTGTGCAAATTTGCAAATCACCCATCTTTTATGCAATCTTTTACAAAATTTCCTGCGCGCCCCAGCGCAATCACGCAGCTCTAAAGGAAACATTGGTAGAGTTGGAGGGATTCAATGAACCATCAGTTAAAATGGAAAAAATATGATTTGGGAAAATTCAGATGACGTGTTTCTATCTCTAGAGCAAGAAGTACGACGAGAAATGTTTTTATCAATAGATATAATTATAAAAGAAAATAAAACAACGCGGTGATGAGTTACCTGTCCTTGCAAAAAAAAATATTTGTGTATAATACCATCTAGCCTACTTAATGAAGAATTTGAATATCAAATAAATTTCTTTATATCCATTGATAGAGAATTGTTCGAGATTAAAAAAGAAAGGATACAGGTTTTTATGGCAGTACAAGGGCCTGTCTTAGCTATTACGGGACCCTATGCAGCTTAGTATGCGAAATGGATTGCGAGTGCCCCAGTTTGGAGAGGGATAATGTATTAATAAGGAAATTAAGTGAAAATTAAGAGGTTGGGCCTATGAAAGCGCGGGGCCCTCTGCGACCGCATTGGTTGCAGGAGCCTAAGACCAGTCCTGGTTGTACCTACACTACAAGAAGAGACATTATGTTTTTAAAAAACGGGGAGGGGGGACGGGGTGAATCCCCCCTTTTGATCTATTAAAATATATTCACCAGTAAATATTGGAAAATTCTTTACCCAAAATTATACTTTTGCTTAGAATGTTTTCAACAATTGCAATCAGTGTATCTAGTTGTAAAAGGAGCTTTTCCAACCTGAAGTTGATAAAAAAATTATATTCGCTCGACAATAAGTGAGTAAAGACTACAAAATGCAATAATTCCATAGATCAAGATATTACAAATAATTTATATTTTTTAACATAATACATGATTTTTCTACTATGAAAGTTGGATAAGTAAGTAAAGTTATAGATAATAAATTTTTATATACTGATGTTTACAATTTCATTTTTTATTTAAAAAATCATATATATCTATTTATAAACAAAAAGTAAAAGCATATTAATTGTTAATGTTTTTTGGGTGTAAAATTTGGAATATCTTTTGTTTCATTGTGGAGGGGGCGACCCTTATAACTTTCTTGTGGCCTTCAAAACAATTATTTTGTATTTTATATAATGTTTTAATTATAGGTAAATCATCTTATGTGGAATCTTTTTTTTACTGCTTACATAAATAGGGCATGCTATGGTAAAATTGTTCCTCACCTTTTACAATGTACTTTGTTTCCATTGCAATTTTTTATTCAAGTTTATGAATTTATAAAAACCATCATATGATTGACTTAAGAGGCCGTTCATAAATGACGTCACGTGATTTCGTCGGATTTTTCACTCCCTGCCCCCTCATCACACGGCGTCATGAAACGAAAACTTAGACCCCTTTCTCAATGTGACGTCACAAAGCCCCCCCCCCC
>MUZC01004784.1:77770-88837 GCA_002072015.1 Radix auricularia
CCCCCCCCCTCACGCTAGTGCGGCAAGAGTATATAAAATATTTGTGCACGCTCTTGACTCTTCTACTTATGTGGAGTTATCCTTAATCTTAAGCAAAGCTGTTATTCATGATACAAGTTGCAAAAATAAAATAAATGTAAAACAAAACTGAATAAACTAAGTATTACTAAGTTTGTGTCACTGCTTACATTAAGTTAAAAAGAAAATTGAAAATGTGTTTAATTTTAAAAAAAAGAGTTAAAAGAGCCAAAGTTCTTTCCCACTGCCACTAGCTATATAAAACAGAACATAGGCCTAGCTTTAATTTCAAATAACCTATTAAAATAGGCTATGACAGTGTAATATTGAGAATATAAACTACGTGTACTAATTTCTTTCGTTGTGTAGAGTCGCATTAATTTTAAACTAACACTTACAGAGTAACGATTGTGTGAGGACCTGACCCAGTTTTTATATTTATAAATAGACTTTGTTTATGATTTGAGACGTAACAAAATGCATACGTGTAAGTAAACATGCATTTTAAATTAATTTCAAATTGTATTTTAAAATCCATAATTTTATCTAAAATATTCAGATAGTATGATTTAGTATCAATTTATCACATTATCAATCTGGTAGAGTATGGTCATGGTCCAATTTGGTAGAGCTTAGGCCTAGGCTTAGCTTAGCCTAAGTCTAAGTGTCTGCTTTGCACTGTCCGAAACTAGCACCATGACCATGACCAAAACTTCATAACCGAAGCCGTGGCAGTCAATTACTACCTGTCTACTCTATAGACTGCTTCAATGCAGTTATGCAGTAAAGACATAGTTGGTAACTGGTAATTTCTTATTTTAGCGCAAATTATTTTTGTATAGCAAAAAAAAAAACTCTCTTACTTTTAATAATTTAAACACATTCAGTAAGTAATAAAAGAAGAATTTAATGATAAAATATTTGGTTTTTGACTTTTGACGTAATTAATACTTTATAGTATCTGCATAGTTGGTAGGGATGGAGACAGACGTCCGGAGGCATCTCGGTTGTAATCTTAAGTTTATTTATTATTTTTTTAGTCTACTTCCTGTTTCAAGGTTATAGTTCTAATGTTTTTGAAAATGTACCCCACTATTGTTAAATATTATTAAATAAACTATATGAACTGTTTTAACTGATTATAATGACTGGGAAGGCACGAGCAGCCAAGGAAATTGTCCAACTGTACAGCTGATGACATCCCGTGAGGTAGCCTCCGAAGTTTGGAATTTGTTAAGCTTAATTCCAAATATACACTTAAATATTTAGAAAACACAATAAAAAAAAACATAATCGAGGCTAGAGGTCACACACAATTTTATTTTGTCGGAGATTTCAATTTTAGAGTCACTGTAAAGTGTTATAGTTATATCTTAAATATTAATATAGTGTACGGCTCAAAAAGCACAACTACAGAAATATTTAAGTAAAAATGTAGCCTAGGGGTACATTCTAAAAAAATTGAGAACTGCAACATTGAAACAGGAATTAGTACATACCAAACTTCAGATTACAACCGAGTTGCCGCCGGACGTCTGTCTCCATCCCTACCGCATAGTTTATTTATCTTATCTTAGATATACAGACGCTCCTTCTATGCAGAAGATAATTGCGTCCACAGACCATGAGAGATGATCTGTTGGCAAGTGATGCAGCGGTCACAGGCCACGGCTATAGGGGTTCCACGCATTACCCCAGCCGCCTAACTATTGTCTAGTTAGGTACCCATTCGGAGCTGGGTTACTCGGGGACTCCTCAGGCCGCGAGAACAAATCCTCACCTTCGTGTGGATTCGAACCCGTGACCATCGGTATGACAGTCGAGAGCGCTACCTCTCGACCACCATTTATTAGTCATAATTAGTGTAGTTTAGAGGTGTATTTTTTTTAGGCCTAGTCAAATTATGTCTAGTAGTAAAAGTATTAAACTAGGGACTAGGGCTGTTATGGATTAATTTAAATTATATTGTTAACTTTTGAAAAATTACTGAATAATTAATCGATAATTTTGATTAAAGTTGAAAATATTATCATTAAACTGAAAATTTCATAAAAAGCCCATAACTTAAGTTTTTAATTTTTTAAAAATAGTATTTTAGGAGATATATTAGATATAAGTAATTCAATTTAAATTTAATGTCAATGAATAAAAATTTTGTTATTGTTAATTAAGTTAAAATAAAAAAAATGTTTATTTTTAAAAATATCATTTTCCTTATATAAACTGCTTATTTTAAAGTTAACTTTAACACTTTAAAAATCTTTTTTTTTTTTAAATGGCTTAAAATGGAGTAGTTTGTGCAATAAAAACTATTTATTAATTTTAATAATAATTTATTAATAAATCGAAAGAAATGTTGAAAATACTTTCATAAATGTTAATAGCTATTTTATGGATTAAAATAATTTTAATCAATAATTTTTTTTCACCTATTAATCGAGAAATTAGTTGCTAATTTCCGCAGCCCTATATTATACATTTTATTATTATTATTATTATTGTTACTAATTATTTATTATAGTATAGTCTATAGTATTTATAATACTAATACACATAACAATATAATTCAATTCTTATATTTATACATGACGTAATAATAATGTTATATAGTATAGTTCAATTTCAGGGATAAATAACTTACTAATTGTAAGTTCCCATTGTCATTTAATTGTTACTCCAAGTGCAGTTCTGTTTCATTTTTAATTCTTAACTTTTGTGTGTATGTGTTAAGTATGAAATCAATTTTGGTAAACAAAGAATTTTTAAACATAAATTTGTATCACCAGACCCTGGAAATCAAGCAGAAGAATATGAATTGGATGTGAAAGGTCTCGATGATGTTAAATTTGGGAAGGATATAAAAAGCAAAGAATTTCTCTTGAACCCTGATGTTGCATTTTTAAATCATGGCAGCTATGGCACTGTACCGCAGAGGATTTTCAACATGCAAATCAAGTATAATTTTTTAAAATTTTTTATTTAGCAAGCCAAATTCAGTCATCTTAAACTAACCAAATTAAAATTTTTATTGCAATCTTTTTTAAAATACAGATCATTATGTAAATGTGGAAGACAAATAGTAAAATTAACACAAACTTTGACCAAAGTGAAAATAAAACAAACTTTGACCAAAGTGAACATAAAACAAACTTTGACCAAAGTGAACATAAAACAAACATTGACCAAAGTGAACATAAAACAAACATTGACCAAAGTGAACATAAAACAAACTTTGACCAAAGTGAACATAAAACAAATTGACCAAAGTGAACATAAAACAAACTTTGACCAAAGTGAACATAAAAAAAACTTTGACCAAAGTGAACATGAAACAAACTTTGACCAAAGTGAACATGAAACAAACTTTGACCAAAGTGAACATAAAACAAAGGTAGATAGACATAAGGATAAAAACACCTTTCATTTTCTGTATGCAAGAACACATACAAATTTTTGTTCTTCCCATCCGGAATTCAGGTGTGAAATGGTTTGTCTGAAGAAAACCAGGAAAGCCAACACTTTATCAACATTTAAAACTCTAATAAGAATGCAGGACTAAGCACAAACCATAGATAAGCATAGGATGCAATAATCTTCTGTATAGAAGATTGTCTGTAACTAAAAAGTTTCGATAAGATAAAGGTTGATGAAAGTGAACATAAAACAAAGCAACCAATAAAAAATAAAAAATAAAGAGCCAAAATCGTTAAGCTTTAGTTTTTTTAACTTGCCAGGCTATGAAGAACTCGTGCCCATCTTATGTTAACTCATTAAAATTTTAACCATTTTAAAGCTATTTGAAACGCTTGATGGAGGTTGGCTTGCAATAGTTGTAATCACATGCAAGTTTTATTGCACTGTTTTATTAGGTACAACCTTGAGAGAGAAAGACACCCTGATTTTTGGTTTCGGTTGAATTGCAAGTACTATCTGGATAAAAGTCGAAAGACTGTTGCAGATTTCATTGGAGCTGATGTGGATAATTTATTGTTTGTGGATAATGCAACAACAGGTCATTTTTTAAATAAGCTCTGTCACACTCTAAAATATTCTTAATCTTATAAATATATATCGTTATTACTTTATTATAATAAAAGTGTGCAGAGGTCAAACATACTGAAATTATGTTTATGATAAAAATATATTTCATATTCTGACAATGTTTTCTCATTCAAAAGCTGGAGCTAAATTTATTTTAAAAGGTGTGGCTGTACCTGTCTTATATTTGTTCTCTTAACATGCCTTATTGTGTTAATTTGTTCTATTATCATTCCTTAGAATTTAATTTGAATATTGGTTCTGTCCAACTAGCATTAAACACAGTAGTAAAATCTTACCCCTTCAAGGCAGGAGATGCACTGTTAGACACTGACCAGACTTATGGGTCTGTCAAAAATTTGTGTGAGGATTTCACGTCCAGACTAAGGCCAGGTAAGAGAAAGAAATTAAACTCAAAATTGTCATGTTGAAACTTACTTCTCATGGAAGCACGAAGATATTTGCACCAGAAAAGTTTAAATAATAATAGTTAATTTTAGGAAGTACTCTGTACTTTAATCATTTGTTTTCTGATCCAGATTGATACAGTTATTATAAGTATTTTTACTATTTATTATAAGTATACATAATTTTTATGATAAGAATGGGTACTATTTGTTGTAAGTATGAGTAATACTTGTTTGAAGTGTCCATACTGTAATGAACTACCGGTGACTTTTACATTTCATTTTTTATCTTTGACAGATGTGGAAAGAGTGAAAATTAAAATTGAATTTCCCATTGAAAGTGAAGATGACATTGTAAATAAATATGAAGAAATTTTTCAGAAACACCCAAACATAAAAGTAGCTATAATTGGTAAGATGTCTTTATATATTAAATAATAATATTTTGTTCCACCTTATTGAATTTATACTTAAAGAATATTGTACGTTGGTTTATGAGATTTAATTTTGTAGAGTGATCAGTTATGAAATTTTCTAATTAGTAATGGTTGAATCTGAAAGTAAAAAATCATGTGATATTTTCTTATAGATAGGGATTAGTTTTTCTGTTACAGCTCAGACGCTCCTTCTATAAAGAAGATTATTGCGTCCTATTTTTGCTTAGTAATAACTAATAGATCAGTTTAAGAGAATCATTTCATAATTAATAGTTACTTCATGATTGTTTATTAATTACTTGATCCTTCATTATTTTAGATTAACTTTTAATTTTTTTTGGTTAAAATTAAATTTTTTGGAGCTCTTATTAATAGTGATGTTAACTACCATTCATGTCATTTGTTAATACCATTCATGTCATTTGTTAACTACCATTCATGTCATTTGTTAATACCATTCATGTCATTTGTTAAGATCACATCACCAGTCCTACATCCATTGTGATGCCAGTCAAGCGACTTGTTGCCCTATGTCACAGCAAAGGGGCATTAGTCTTTATAGATGGAGCCCATTCCATTGGCCAGGTGCCCATTGATGTGAAGGATATCGGAGGAGACATTTATACCAGTTTGTTTTATTTAAATACTTAAGTTAATATAGAATGTTAACGTTTAATGCACCAAAGCATTTTAAAGTGCGCCTCAATATTGCTCTGTTTAGAAATGAAATCACTGAAAGTACATACTCTGCAATGCGTGAAAGATGACATATTTGACTTCCGGAAATGGCAGCCATTTCCCTCACTAGTGTTATTGCTCAATTCACAAAGTTTTTTGTAGTTTTTACGTTTTTTTAAAAGATGCGCTTTTGCTATACTTTATTATAAAAATAATAGTACGAAACTACGGGTAAAAATAGTTTTAAAGTCAAGACGGTCTTTTGGTTATGTAAAATAACTATTCTTATTTTAAAAAATGAATTCAGTATGACTATAATAACATAAATACATTTTACACAATTTTTTTATATTTCATAACCAGTTGATTGCGGTATTGGGATTCCTTACGGGATTGAGGTGGAAGTTTCGCGAAAACCATCTGGGGCATTAAATGTTAACGTAAAAGTACCTGCTAATACCAGCTAGACAACAGAGGTGCTCTTTTCAGCCAAAATACACACACACACATATATATATATTAGGGCTGCGGAAATTACCTATTAATTTCTCGATTAATCGGTAAATGTTTTTATCGATTAAAATTATTTTAATTGATAAAATAGTGATTAAAATTAAAGAATTGTTTTTAATTAATTATTAATAATAGTTGTTTTTTTAAAAGTACAAACTGCTACATTTAAAAAACAGACTCTAAAAGTGTAAACTTAAAAATAACCTGTTTTATAAGGAAAATGAAAAAAAAACAAAAAACAACAACATTGTTTTTAATTAACAATAACAAAATTTAAAGTCATTGACATTATATTGAACTACTTATATTTAAATATATCTCCTAACAATATTATATTTTAAAATTAAATAAAATAAAATACTTAAGTTATGGTCATTTTTAAAAATGTCATAAAAGGGCACAAAATGCGATGGAAAACAGCGTAGTGAAAAAGATTATTATGAGATCTTAGAAAAAAATCATAACTTTTGAACACGTGGGATAAAAAGGTGATCTTTATGTTTTTGTTAATCATCAAACAATTTCTATATAGCTGTATTATTTGTAGATCTATATTTTTAAATTAATTTGAAATTTTCATCCAAGTGCCTAAACTTTTATGCGTTATTTAACTCATTATTATTGCTAAAATTGTTTTAAAAATAACTCAATAAAAAAATCGGTTGCCTCTTTTTATTACTTCTCTTGAAATTTTCAGTTTAATGACGTCATACATCTTTATTTTTAGCTTAACAAAATATTCGATTAATTAATCGGTAATTTCTCAAAAGTTAACGATTAAATTTAATTTAATCGATAACAGCCCTAATATATATATATTAGGGCTGATATCGATTAATTTAAATTTAATAGTTAACTTTTGAAAAATTACAGAATAATTAATCGATAATTTTTATTAAAGCTGAAAATAAGATGTATGACGTCATTAAACTGAAAATTTCATAAAATGTCCATAACTTAAGTTTTTAATAAAAAATATAGTATTTTCGGAGATATATTTAAATATAAGTAGTTCAATTTATGTCAATGAATTAAAATTTTGTTATTGTTAATTAAGTAAAAAAAATGTTTATTTTTTAAAATATAATTTTCCTTATAAAAATTGCTTATTTTTAAGTTTACACTTTGAAAATCTTTTTTTTTTTTAATTGAGATTTTGTACGTAATGAAAACTATTATTAATAATTATTTTTTTAATAAATCGAAAAAAATTGTTAAAATATTTTCTGTAACTTTAATAGCTATTTTATAGATTAAAATAATTTTAATCGATAAAAAGCAGGGCTTATGTTAGCCAGGTCTTGCTCACAGGCATGGCTTATGTCAGCCAGGTCTTGCTCACAGACATGGCTTATGTTAGCCAGGTCTTGCTCACAGGCATGGCTTATGTTAGCCAGGTCTTGCTCACAGGCATGGCTTATGTTAGCCAGGTCTTGCTCACAGGCATGGCTATGTTAGCCAGGTCTTGCTCACAGGCATGGCTTATGTTAGCCAGGTCTTGCTCACAGGCATGGCTTATGTCAGCCAGGTCTTGCTCACAGGCATGGCTTATGTTACCCAGGTCTTGCTCACAGGCATGGCTTATGTTAGCCAGGTCTTGCTCACAGGCATGGCTTATGTTAGCCAGGTCTTGCTCACAGGCAGGGCTTATGTCAGCCAGGTCTTGCTCACAGGCAGGGCTTATGTTAGCCAGGTTTTGCTCACAGGCATGGCTTATGTTAGCCAGGTCTTGCTCACAGGCATGGCTTATGTTAGCCAGGTCTTGCTCACAGTCACAGGCATGGCTAATGTTAGCCAATGCAGGTCTTGCTCACAGGCATGGCTAATGTTAGCCAATGCAGGTCTTGCTCACAGGCAGGGCTTATGTTAGCCAGGTCTTGCTCACAGGCAGGGCTTATGTTAGCCAGGTCTTGCTCACAGGCAGGGCTTATGTTAACCAGGTCTTGCTCACAGGCAGGGCTTATGTTAGCCCATGCAGGTCTTGCAAAGATTGTTCATAAAGTTCAAGCAAGAAGTCAATTAAGACTCAATGAAATGTTCTAATGAACCCAGCTTAGCCTTACACACCATGTAGAGGAAGTTGTTCATTTGGGCCAACAATAAAACTTACAACAAATATTCATGAATACCTTAACTATTAACTGGATTATAAAATCTTGGCTCATATTATTTCAACAGCTCATGTAAGTGTAAAAATACCCAACATTTTAAATAAAGACAATTTCAGTCTGATGTTACAAAAAAATTTGACATATTCTATTCTGATGCTAAAATTTAAAGTCTTTTGGTCATGTAGTTTTTGAACGTATTAGCATGAAACAGATTCTTAAACACTAATACACATTAGACTTACGGTGCAAGTTACATAACTCTAGGTCTACAGAAAACATGGTCATTATTGACAAAATAGAGGTGGGAATTGAACATAGAATTATTTGGGTTTTGGCCCTTGTATATTCTAATTCTGAACTTGTTTCATCAGCTGGCATGTATTTCTTTCCTACAGCTAATGTTCACAAATGGGGCTACGCTCCACGAGGAACTGCTCTTTTATGGTTTGACAGTAAGCATGCAGGCTGGTTGTCCCCCCCAAACACATCCTGGTATCTAGGCGACACGTTAGAGAGCCAGTTCTTTGACCAAGGCACCAGGGACCATGTGCCCTTTATTTGTGCCAGGCACAGTTTGGATTTTTACAATGCAATAGGTGGAATGGTGTGTAAAGTTTTGTTGGAATGGTGTGTAAAGTTTTGTTGGAATGGTGTGTACATTTTTGTTGGAATGGTGTGTAAAGTTTTGTTGGAATGGTGTGTAAAGTTTTGTTTGAATTTTGTGTAGACTGCAGTCAGTCTGGGTATAACATTTAGTGACTCTGAGATGCCAAGTTAAATATTAAACTTGAAAAGAATTTGGGAGAATTAGAGCTGACATAGAAGTCTTCTGATACAAAAAATATTTAAAAATGGGCAGACAATTTACTTTATCTCGGCTTTTCATTTGTGCAACATCTGACGCTGACTTTTCAGGATAAGATAATTCAATACACGTCTGATCTCGCCGACCAAGCCAAAGAACTGATGGATAAAGAGTTAGGACTCAAACCACTTCCCATTCCACAATCTTTAGAATCTCCTAACATGCGATTGGTCAAACTACCAACATTTGCCAAGTACCCTGGTGATGAGGTAAGAGCCATTAAGTTCATAAAGCAAGAAGTAGTCAAGAATTAAATGAATAATTCAAAAGATAATAATGAAAAAAAAAAAAGAAGTATTTGAGCATCAACTTTTCTATTATGGTTTTATTCAAAATAGTTTCCATATGGAATTATCTTTTCAAGATTTTAAAGTTTCAAATTATTCCTGAATGGCCTTGAGACTAAAAATGTTTTCTGTTTTCAACAGGCCGGCATAACAGAACTTCAAAAAGCAATTTTTGGAGGCTCCAATGTCTTTGGTATTTTGGCACTTGTCAATGGAGAAATTTATTTCCGTTTTTCAGTGCAGATTTACAATGATATAGAGGATTTCAAGACATTTGTTGATCTGTTTAGAAAGTTTGTAAACAGCAATCAACAATAGTTGCTAACAAAATATTGAATAAATAAAAAGAAAAATTTAATCAGATTTTCATGTCTATCATCAAAGATAATCTCATATTTATGTAGATGTGTACATCTATAATATAGTTTGACATTTGTGTTGGGTAAGTTAATGTAAAATGAGAGTATTCTAACGAGAGTCTCATCTCTTAAGGGTAATATGAGTATTTTAATGACAGTCTCATCTCTTAAGGGTAATATGAGTATTGTAACGAGAGTCTCATCTCTTAAGGGTAATATATCTACTGGAGCCTTGTTATCACTTTAGGGGGCGAGGTGGTGGAGTAGTAGAGCGCTGGTCTGACAAGGGGACTCAATGCTGCTTAACTTGCCCCCCCCCATAGGCCGTCAAGGTCTGGAGACTCTCAATGCTGCCTAACTTGCCCCCCATCATGGTCTGACAAGGGGACTCTCAATGTTGCTTAACTAAACTTGCCCCCCATCATGGTCTGACAAGGGGACTCAATGTTGCTTAACTAAACTTGCCCCCCATCATGGTCTGACAAGGGGACTCTCAAACTCAAAGCTGCTTAACTTGCCCCCCATCATGGTCTGGGGACTCTCAATGCTGATAAAATTGCCCCTCATAGGCCGTCATGGTCTGACTTGACTTTTCATAATATTGCTTAAAATAACTAGTATGAAAAAGTTTGAGATTTTCACTTCCTAGTGAGTCATTTGAAAAAAAAATGTAAGTAAAATTTAAGTAATTCTAAATAAAGTGTGATAAGTATTCTAATCATTTCATGTAACAGAAAGTGCGCCAGCATTTCTCGGCAAAAAATCATCAAATGACAAATTAAGTGCAAGTTAATCTTGAGTTAATTAGATAACATGTATACAAGGTTGAAATATGTTCATTAACTTCACAAGAAATTAATTTTTCATCTCTCAAAAATCAATATAATGTGATTTGTCAAACATTTGTTTCTCTTGTATTTACAATTCCTTTGGAGATGCTAACCCCATTGTAATTACATTTAATTTACAATAAAGCTATCAGTCATTGATATTCTCATTTGAGTTTGTCATTTCTTGTCAGTCAGATTTAATACATTATTTTGATTAAGATGGTATTTCTTGTACCATTTCACTGTTTTTTTTAAAAGTGCTAAGTTATAGGAAAAAAGTTATTATTTTTTTTCAACAATCATTTAAGTTTAAGTTTAAGCAATATAAAACAAACAACAAACAACTGGGTAATTGGCTGATTTCAATTCTTTATTTCAGCAAACCAGGTAACATTTCAACACAAGAATGATTTGTAACATGGTTGTATGTTATAACTTTACAACACAAGAATGATTTGTAACATGGTTGTATGTTATAACATTTTAACACAAGAATGATTTGTAACATGGTTGTATGTTATAAC
>MUZC01004784.1:89431-99575 GCA_002072015.1 Radix auricularia
ACTTCATATGATTGATTTGTAACATGGTTGTATGTTATAACTTTACAACACAAGAATGATTTGTAACAGGGTTGCATATTATAACATTTCAACACAAGAATGATTTGTAACATGGTTGTATGTTATAACATTTCAACACAAGAATGATTTGTAACATGGTTGTACGTTATAACTTTACAACACAAGAATGATTTGTAACATGGTTGTATATTATAACTTTACAACACAAGAATGATTTGTAACATGGTTGCATATTATAACTTTACAACACAAGAGTGATTTGTAACATGGTTGTATATTATAACTTTACAACACAAGAATAATTTGTAACATGGTTGCATATTATAACTTTACAACACAAGAATGATTTGTAACATGGTTGCATATTATAACTTTACAACACAAGAATGATTAGCTATCAATTTAAATTATTCTTGATGAATGAATTAAATGAGAGCAGAGACTAAACACTTATTTGACACCTGACCTATGAACTTAACAAGGTCAAATGGTGTTACAGGTTGATAAGAAAATGGCATAAAGTTTTAAGTAACACAAACAACCTTACAACTGGCTAATGAAGAAAAGAAGCTACATTTTTTTATGAAAGCTTTTCTAACCTAAAAAGAACATTTAAGAATTATTTTTAACATTGGAAAATGAAATAATCAATATGATAAACATTTTGGATTTTGATCACTTGGGTGGAGACATTTATCTGATCACTATGTGATAATTTTTAAAAATATTCTATAAGGCTGTGTATTTGATCTGTTGACTAATAATATTGATGTTGACTGGGTGACCATTTAAAACTATGGAAATATTAGGGCATACTTCATGTGATGTTGACTGGGTGACCATTTAAAACTATGGAAATATTAGAGCATACTTTATGTGATGTTGACTGGGTCACTAACTATGGAAATATTAGGGCATACTTCATATGATGTTACTAGGGTCACTAACTATGGAAATATTAGGGTATCCTTTATGTGATGTTGACTGGGTCACTAACTATGGAAATATTAGGGCATACTTCATATGATGTTACTAGGGTCACTAACTATGGAAATATTAGGGTATACTTTATGTGATGTTGACTGGGTCACTGACTATGGAAATATTAGGGCATACTTCATATGATGTTGACTGGGTCACTAACTATGGAAATATTAGGGCATACTTCATACGATGTTGACTGGGTCACTAACTATGGAAATATTAGGGCATACTTCATATGATGTTGACTGGGTCACTAACTATGGAAATATTAGGGCATACTTCATATGATATTGACTGGGTCACTAACTATGGAAATATTAGGGCATACTTTATGTGATGTTACTTGGGTCACTAACTATGGAAATATTAGGGCATACTTCATATCATGTTGACTGGGTCACTAACTATGGAAATATTAGGGCATACTTCATATGATGTTGACTGGGTCACTAACTATGGAAATATTAGGGCATACTTCATATGATGTTACTTGGGTCACTAACTATGGAAATATTAGGGCATACTTTATGTGATGTTACTTGGGTCACTAACTATGGAAATATTAGGGCATACTTTATGTGATGTTACTAGGGTCACTAACTATGGAATTATTAGGGCATACTTCATATGATGTTACTTGGGTCACTAACTATGGAATTATTAGGGCATACTTCATATGATGTTCCTTGGGTCACTAACTATGGAAATATTAGGGCATACTTTATGTGATGTTACTTGGGTCACTAACTATGGAAATATTAGGGCATACTTCATATGATGTTACTTGGGTCACTAACTATAGAAATATTAGGGCATACTTCATATGATGTTGACTGGGTCACTAACTATGGAAATATTAGGGCATACTTCATATGATGTTGACTGGGTCACTAACTATGGAAATATTAGGGCATACTTCATTGAATGTTGACTGGGTCACTAACTATGGAAATATTAGGGCATACTTTATGTGATGTTACTTGGGTCACTAACTATGGAAATATTAGGGCATACTTCATATGATGTTGACTGGGTGACCATTTAAAACTATGGAAATATTAGGGCATACTTCATATGATGTTGACTGGGTCACTAACTATGGAAATATTAGGGCATACTTCATATGATGTTGACTGGGTCACTAACTATGGAAATATTAGGGCATACTTCATTGAATGTTGACTGGGTCACTAACTATGGAAATATTAGGGCATACTTTATGTGATGTTACTAGGGTCACTAACTATGGAAATATTAGGGCATACTTCATATGATGTTGACTGGGTCACTAACTATGGAAATATTAGGGCATTCTTCATATGATGTTGACTGGGTCACTAACTATGGAAATATTAGGGCATACTTTATGTGATGTTACTAGGGTCACTAACTATGGAAATATTAGGGCATACTTCATATGATGTTGACTGGGTCACTAACTATGGAAATATTAGGGTATACTTCATATGATGTTGACTGGGTCACTAACTATGGATATATTAGGGCATACTTTATGTGATGTTACTTGGGTCACTAACTATGGAAATATTAGGGCATACTTCATATGATGTTGACTGGGTCACTAACTATGGAAATATTAGGGTATACTTTATGTGATGTTACTAGGGTCACTAACTATGGAAATATTAGGGCATACTTTATGTGATCATCGGGATAAAAAAAGAATCTACTTACCAAGTTATAAAATGAAGAAGAAGTTTACAGAATAAACATCCCCAACAAGTGGCTCTCAAATCTTAAATTAAACAGCCCTATAATAAAATAACATGTAAGAATCGTGCCTGACTCGTCAAGCCTTGTTTATGTCTCCTGCAAACGGAACTCTTGCACCCATTCGTCATCAGAATAGTTGCCCTTGTCTTTAAAGTCCTCATCTTCGGATATGTCAACCTGCTCCAAAGTCTGGCCATTGTTATCAAACTCTTTCTTGGATGCCATGGCGGCTATCATGGCATCTTTCCACCACCGTGGCGTCTGCTTGGTCGATTCCTTCACAACTTTCTCTGTTGGCTCCAGAACCTTGTATGCATTTCTTTTAGGGCGCTCAATTTGTTTCACTTCATATTTCTTATTTTTAGACCCTTTGGGCCGCCCGCGGATTTTCTTTGGTTTGCATTCTGAAAATATCAATATAAATTCTTTCATAGAAATTATTTGTTTTTAAAATCATCTAAATGGAGCTTATAAAACATGGCCCACTAAATTCACTGGTCACTTGTTATGACTATGATTAAGCTTTGCATTAAAGTAAAATGTTAAAAAGTTATTTAATGAAGTCGAGACATTCCAAAGATGTGAACAAACTAATATCAACGGCCAAAGATATGATAAAACTAATATCAACGGCCAAAGAATAAAATTCACCATTTTCTTGAGCAGATTCTTGTGCTTCTGAGCTGATCTTGTCATTGGGCTCAGTTGGTTTCATTGTAGTTTCTCCATTATTCTCGGCACCTGTGTTACTCTCTACCACTTTACGTCTCCTTCCACGTCTGCTCCCTGAACTGGTCAAGTTAACAGCCGCCTGTTGTTTCAGTTGCTGTTTATGTAACATTCTTGCTCTCCTGGATGCCAGGGATGCCTGCCGCATTTTTTCCATGTGTTCTTTTCGGACCAAAGATATCTTGGACTTCTTCCTATGAAAAAAATACAAAATACAGCTAGGATTCTTAATGAAAAAATATTTTAATATATCGGATGCATCTTTTTTGATGGCTAGTAAAATATTTTAAAATATCTGATGTTTATATGGTGGCTAGTAATATTTTAAAATATCTGATGTTTTTATGGTAGCTAGTAATATTTTAAAATATCTGATGTTTATATGGTAGCTAGTAATATTTTACTATATGGGATGTTGGAATATTTTACAATATGGGATGTTGTAGTCATATTTTATTATATGGGATGTTGTAGTCATATTTTATTATATGGGATGTTGTAGTCATATTTTATTATATGGGATGTTGGAATATTTTACTGTATGGGATGTTGTAGTAATATTTTACTATAACTATAAGCGATGTAGTATTATTTTACCATATAGGATGTTGTAGTAATATTTTACTATAACTATAAGCGATGTAGTATTATTTTACCATATAGGATGTTGTAGTAATATTTTACCATGTAGGATGTTGTAGTATTATTTTACTATATGGGATGTTGTAGTAATATTTTACCATATAGGATGTTGTAGTATTATTTTACTATATGGGATGATGGGATGTTGTATTTGTTTTTATGGTGGCTAGTTATATTTCTCAATTACAACAGTTAGCAAAACTACGAACAAAGTAATACATATTTAGCTGGTGGGTACAGGTAACAATAATGTTGTCTTTACACTCTCATTGTTTTTACACTCACGTCGTCTTTACACTCACATTGTCTTTACTTTAACTGGTTTTTCCACCTCTACGTGGTAGCCTAAAGTTGCAGATGACTGGCTGTCTGGCACAGCACTGGGCTGGACAGTGGAAAGTAACACAGGCCACATCAACAAAGCTTTGAATCTGTTCAAATAAGTCATACACAAAAGATGGTAACTTGGTTATATGGCTATAGCTTACTGTCACAACAAATAGGTCATACAAGAAAGATGGTAACTTGGTTATATGGCTATAGCTTACTGTCTCTACAAATAGGTCATACAAGAAAGATGGTAACTTGGTTATATGGCTATAGCTTTGAGTCTCAACAAATAGGTCATACAAGAAAGATGGTAACTTGGTTATATGGCTATAGCTATAGCTTACTGTCACAACAAATAGGTCATACAAGAAAGATGGTAACTTGGTTATATGGCTATAGCTATAGCTTACTGTCTCAACAAATAGGTCATACAAGAAAGATGGTAAATTGGTTATATGGCTATAGCTTTGAGTCTCAACAAATAGGTCATACAAGAAATATGGTAAATTGGTTATATGGCTATAGCTTTGAGTCTCAACAAATAGGTCATACAAGAAATATGGTAACTTGGTTATATGGCTATAGCTTTGAGTCTCAACAAATAGGTCATACAAGAAAGATGGTAAATTGGTTATATTGATCAATCAATGAACATGTTTACTGCTTCCATCAACATCTTACCTGGCCAACAATAACTTATATTCATCCTTCTCCCTGATGGCATTGATAAGATCTTTATTCTGTTGTTCCTTCACCTCTCTAAAACGTGCCTCTCTCTCATCTGTCAGCTTGCCAATGTTTCTGCCAAAAGGTATCTCCACACCAACAGTATCTATGGCCTGTTTGAACCAGGGAACACCATTAAGCTCTTAGGCAACATTCTTAAGGTCTTGGTTAGAATTAAATTTATTTAGATCTTTGTTAGAAGTAACATTCTTAAGATCTCTGTTAGAAGCAACATTAGTAAGATCTTTGTTAGAATTAAATTTATCTAGATCTTTGTTAGAAGTAACATTCTTAAGATCTCTGTTAGAAGTAACATTTATTAAGTTATTGAGATTGTTTTAAGTGTTAGTTAGAAGTAGAGATTAGTTTTAGTTAAGCTAAAAAGAAAATGTTCCATGTGTTCAAATCAAAGATCTAATGTAACAATGTCACAAAGAGATACATACACCAACACTTAAGATCTAATGTAACAATGTCACAAAGAGATGGCTAAAGTTGAATGACATAAAAACTTGCCTCAAATGACCTAAAAACTGCCTCAAATGACCAAAAAACATGCCCCAAATGACCTAAAAACTTGCCTCAAATGACCTAAAAACTTGCTTCAAGTGACCTAAAACTTGCCTCAAATGACCTATAAAACTTGCCCCAAACGATCAAAAGGTAAATGACATAAAAACTTGCTTCAAATGACCTAAACAACTTGATTCAAGTGACCTAAAAACTTGCCCCAAATGACCTATAAAACTTGCCCCAAATGACCTAAAGGTAAATGACCTAAAAAACTTACCTCAAATGCCTCAAATTTGTCATCAGATCCCTTGTAATGAACAATTTTTCCAGCATCGGAGTCGACTCCAACTATGACGACATTTCCATCCTCGTTGTTAGATTTATGAGAAGACATAAGTTTACGAGCTTTGTCCTCAGGAAGATGAATATCACTGACTTCCGTATATCTGTTCAATATTTTAGTGCACCGTGGCCACGTTGTGGGCTGATTACTGTCATTGCCTACTGCTATGAGCTCTAGAGTTCCTGGGGCATCTTCCACGAGTGGGGTGGATGATGTTTTCAACATGTCAGACGGGTAGGCTGTGAGGCCAGAACTGACGTGCACTGTGTAAACATTCTGTTGACTGCCATCGTTACTGTGGCTGATTGACTTGAGCTGGTCCCCACCATCAGCCACTTCACACAAGTGAGAAACATTTTTACTGTCTTCTGCAGGTGAATCATTAGACGCAGACATACCTTCATTGTGGATTTGCAAAGAAAAGTTGTTAACTTTTAAATCAATTTCCCCAACAAAAACTTTGACATCAATGCCTGCCGATGTTTGAGGGGTTGGGTTGTTTGTCAGCTGGAGGTTGTCTCTCTGTGAGGGCCTCCTGGTGTAGTCGTAAGCTGGTGGGGACATAACCCCCTCGTAGGAGGGCTGGCAACAAACTTGGGCTGCGTTCAGGCTCCCGGCGGGTGCTGTGACTATACCGTAGCTGCTTTTCTGAGCCAGCTGGCCATCATCACACAAGAAAGGTTTGACGTCATTGGCCATTGACGGCAGGACGGGGATGCTAGGCTCTCCTCTCTTCTTAGACTCAGTCATCTTCCTGGGCTTCAAACGATTGACTTCAGAGGACACGACCACGTCAAACTGAGGCCTGCTGGCTGACAGAGTGAATCCCTCAAACTGACTGGCCTGCTCTTCCAGATTTTTGGAGTCAGTCGGCACAAACCAGGCATCGGGTTCCATCTCTGTCAGTTGAGCCTCCTCTTGGTTTTCACGGCTAATTTTGTTAGCTGCTTTCTTGGGTGGCAGCCTTTTGTACGAATTTGGGTTGTATAACTTACCAGCTTTTGAAATGAGTTCATTTCGTCTCAACAACAGCGCCCTCAAGCCCCGCAGTGTGGTGTAGTTAGGTGGTAAGAGCGGCAAGTCATTGACAACCGTTTTATTTAGTTCT
The DNA here is from genome assembly GCA_002072015.1 of Radix auricularia. Classification (NCBI taxonomy): domain Eukaryota; kingdom Metazoa; phylum Mollusca; class Gastropoda; family Lymnaeidae; genus Radix; species Radix auricularia. Next base: position 96,562 of record MUZC01004784.1, read on the forward strand.
AATAGTTGGGCGGACTCGTCGGCCACCTTCTGCTGACTCCATGTTTCTATCTTCTTCAGCCCAGTGTCTGGTTCTGGGATGACCTTGGTCGTCAACCTACACGACCTCAGCTTCCTTCTGCGTGATGGCGTCTGGTCAGCTGAACTGACTTCATCACTTTCCCGTGGGTCTTTTACATCTTCAATGGTGGCACTATTTACTTCTTGACCCCTTAAGTCTGTCGCTGATGGTAGGTTGGTTGATGGTGGGTTGGTTGATGGTGGGTTGGCTGATGGTGGGTTGGCTGAAGAGTCAGCAGCTATAGAGGTTGTAGGGATGGTAGAGCTGTCATGGGTTGATAAAACTGTGTTCCCGTACAGGGCAGGGAACTCTCTCTCAACTTCAAACTTTTTATTAGCTGCCAGTAAATCCTCCAAGTATTCCATATCTTTGTACACAGAACGAAGTTTGGTTTCTATTATCAAGTCCTCCTCAGAGATTTTCTGTGTAAGAACTTTCTTTAAGTTTTTAATCCGACTTTTCACAACTTTGATTTTTTCCTCTTTTCTTGTATCACTCAAGGCTGTATCAGTGGTGATATCTTCCAGGACTTTCTGTAATTCTGTGTGTTTATTATTGACTTTCAATTCCTCATCAACACTGAGTAAACTGTTGCGCTGCATGTGCCGTTTTAATCTGACATGTTTGGCGCCATTGTACAGGTTCTCAACATCTGTTCCTAGGGCCTGCAGTCAACAGAAGAACTCATTCAAAAATGTCATCAAACACACACAAAACTGTCATGATGAAAAATATTCTATGGGAGTTATTAAACAGAGAAGTCACCTGGCTGTTGGTGTCAGGGATGTCACCTGGCTGTTGGTGTCATAGATGTCACCTGGCAGTTGGTGTCATAGATGTCACCTGGCAGTTGTGTCAGAGATGTCTCCTGGCAGTTGGTGTCAGGGATGTCACCTGGCAGTTGTGTCAGAGATGTCAACTGACAGTTGGTGTCAGGGATGTCACCTGGCAGTTGTGTCAGAGATGTCACCTGGCAGTTGGTGTCATAGATGTCACCTGGCAGTTGGTGTCATAGATGTCACCTGACAGTTGGTGTCATAGATGTCACCTGACAGTTGGTGTCAGAGATGTCACCTGGCAGTGGGTGTCAGAGATGTCACCTGGCAGTTGGTGTCAGAGATGTCACCTGGCAGTTGGTGTCAGAGATGTCACCTGGCAGTTGGTGTCATATGTGTCACCTGTCAGATGGTGTCATAGATGTCACCTGGCAGTTGGTGTCAGAAATGTCACCTGGCAGTTGGTGTCAGAGAAGTCACCTGGCAGTTGTGTCATAGATGTCACCTGGCAGTTGGTGTCAGAGATGTCACCTGGCACTTGGTGTCAGAGATGTCACCTGGCAGTTGGTGTCAGAGATGTCACCTGGCAGTTGTGTCAGAGATGTCATCTGGCAGTTGGTGTCAGAGATGTCACCTGGAAGTTGGTGTCATAGATGTTTCCTGGCAGTTGGTGTCAGAAATGTCACCTGGCAGTTGGTGTCATAGATGTCATCTGGCAGTTGGTGTCAGAGATGTCACCTGGAAGTTGGTGTCATAGATGTCACCTGGAAGTTGTGTCTAAGATGTCACCTGGCAGTTGTGTAAGAGATGTCATCTGGCAGTTGGTGTCAGAGATGTCACCTGGAAGTTGGTGTCATAGATGTTTCCTGGCAGTTGGTGTCAGAAATGTCACCTGGCAGTTGGTGTCATAGATGTCATCTGGCAGTTGGTGTCAGAGATGTCATCTGGAAGTTGGTGTCATAGATGTCACCTGGAAGTTGTGTCTAAGATGTCACCTGGCAGTTGTGTAAGAGATGTCACCTGGCAGTTGTGTAAGAGATGTCACCTGGCAGTTGTGTCATAGATGTCACCTGGCAAGTGTGTCAGAGCTATTAAAAGACATTAGAGCAGTCAAGGTAATAAGAAAATGTGAGGCACTATCAAAATAAGGGTAAGAAGGAATATAATAAATAAATTCTTGATGGGTGTGTATGTGTGTGTGAAGTTACCTTTAACAGATTGGTGTTGTCGTGTTATGATTGTAGTTACCTTTATCAGATTGGTGTTGTCATGTTATGATTGTAGTTACCTTTATCAAATTGCTGTTTTCATGTGATTGTAGTTACCTTTATTAGCAGGTGTGGCACAATCTGATCCAGCTCATCCAGCTCTTGTTCAATGACACTGGCAGGTCGCTTGTCTTTCTCTGGTAGGAGTCAAAGTAAACTCAGTGACTCCACACAATCATTCAAACAAACTCAGTGACTCAACACAATCACTCAAACACACTCAGTGACTCAACACAATCATTCAAACAAACTCAGTGACTCCACACAATCATTCAAACAAACTCAGTGACTCCACACAATCATTCAAACAAACTCACTGACTCAACACAATCATTCAAACAAACTCAGTGACTCCACGCAATCATTCAAACAAACTCAGTGACTCCACACAATCATTCAAACAAACTCAGTGACTCAACACAATCATTCAAACAAACTCAGTGACTCAACACAATCATTCAAACACACTCATGAGTCAACACAATCATTCAAACAAACTCAGTGACTCAACAATCATTCAAACACACTCACTGACTCAACACAATCATTCAAACAAACTCATGACTCAACACAATCATTCAAACACACCCATGACTCAACACAATCATGCAAACAAACTCAGTGACTCAACAAAATCATTCAAACACACTTATGACTCAACACAATCATTCAAACACACTCAGTGACTCAACACAATCATTCAAACACACTCAGTGACTCAACACAATCATTCAAACACACTCAGTGACTCAATACAATCATTCAAACACACTCAGTGACTCAACACAATCATTCAAACAAACTCAGTGACTCAACACAATCATTCAAACAAACTCAGTGACTCAACACAATCATTCAAACAAACTCAGTGACTCAACACAATCATTCAAACACACTCAGTGACTCAACA
>MUZC01004784.1:117068-136260 GCA_002072015.1 Radix auricularia
AAGCGAGTCTCACATATGTAGCAAGTACCACAGATGAAGCAAGTCTCACTTATGTAGCAAGTCATTGAAGATGTTTGGGTCGTGACCAACTTACCGATTGTTTATCAAACCACTCTTTTTGTGCCTTCCATTTGAGGAGAGTTCTATGTCGACCCAGCAGCATGCTGTCTGTACGGCCGTGGAAATGTGGAGACATTTTGGACCAGGCTATATGTTGGTTTACATAGAATAAATTAACATAAGTTATTGAGCCTGACCAGGCCTTATGTTGGTTTACATAGAATAAATTAACATAAGTTATTGAGCTGGACTAGGCTATATGTTGGTTAACATAGAATAAATTATAATAAGTTATTGAGCTGGACTGGGCTATATGTTGGTTTACATAGAATAAATTAACATAAGTTATTGAGCCTGACCGGGCTATATGTTGGTTTACATAGAATAAATTATAATAAGTTATTCAGCTGAATATTTTCGGAAGCTCTTAAGATAGGTAGATTAAGTCTTAACTTATAATGTACCAAAGCGCGGTAATCCGCGGTTTACCGTTTTTTTTACCAAAGAGCGGTAATGCGCGACTTGATAGAACTCTCTTTAAAAACAAAATTACAGATAATAAAAACTCTTCAGTGCGTGAAAAATGATGTTCTCGACTTCCAGCAATGACAGCTGTTTCCCTCGCTAGTGTTATCACTCGATTCGCGATTGTTTTTTGGAAGTTTTTACGTTTTTTTTTTTTTTCGAAGATGCGATTTTGCTATACTTTATTACTAAAATAATATCACTAAACTACAGGTAAAAATAGTTTTAAACTCAAAACGGTCTTTCGGATACATAAAATAACCATTCTTATTCTAAAAGATGACGTCAGTATGACCATAATAATAAAAATGGATTTTACACAATTTTTTAAATTTCATAACCGCTTCATCGCAATTTGGGAAATTCTTATGGTACAGAGGCCGAAGTTTAGTTAATGTGCCATAAGGTTTTCGGAAAACTTCCGCCTTAATCCCGTAAGGGCAACGGCCGCCATTGCCGGAAGTCAAATTTTTCACGTACTGAAGAGTTTTTATTTTCTGTGATTTTGTTTCTAAAGGAGATCTATCAAGGCGTGCTTCACCGCGCTTTAACGCATCAAGAGTTAATTATTTTAATTTGGAATAAAATATTCCCTATTTATGGTGTAGACAATTCTTGCGATATTTTCACCTGTACAAATCAACAAAAGTCTGTTTTACCTGGACCCATCTGCTTGTATAGTTTGAGAAGCTTCAAATCCTCATCGTAGGTGAAGTATGTGAAATTGAGGTTAGGAGCCAAGCAGTTGACATATCTGAGGAATAGAAAACATTGAGGAGATGAATAATAATATCCAATCACATACAATCAGAAGCCAACACTTCCAATCACAATCAGTAGCCACCACTTCCAATCACATACAATCAGTAGCCAACACTTCCAATCACAATCAGTAGCCACCACTTCCAATAACATACAATCAGTAGCAAACACTTCCAATCACAATCAGTAGCCACCACTTCCAATAACATACAATCAGTAGCCAACACTTCCAATAACATACAATCAGTAGCCACCACTTCCAATCACATACAATCAGTAGCCAACACTTCCAATCACATACTATCAGTAGCCAACACTTCCAATCACACACAATCAGTAGCCAACACTTCCAATCACACACAATCAGTAGCCAACACTTCCAATCACATACAATCAGTAGCCAACACTTCCAATCACATACAATCAGTAGCCAACACTTCCAATCACATACTATCAGTAGCCACCACTTCCAATCACATACAATCAGTAGCCACCACTTCCAATCACATACAATCAGTAGCCACCACTTCCAATCACAATCAGTAGCCAACACTTCCAATCACATACAATCAGTAGCCAACACTTCCAATCACATACTTATGTGAACGTTAATGACCTAATGTTCAATCACGTCACACAGGGCCTGTCTCTACACATTACGAATACCTGTATATTTAGATATTTACCTGTCTCTACACTGCATCATATTTCTACTACCTGTATATTTAGATATTTACCTGTCTCTACACGGCATCATATTTCTACTACCTGTATATTTAGATATTTACCTGTCTCTACACTGCATCATATTTCGACTGCCAATATATTTTGATATTTTAGACCAGGAAAATCCAAGTATATTGACAGCAGCTAGGAGTTTCTGTAAGAAGATGAAAAAAAGAAATTTTAGTTAAATTAAATTTATGCAAAACACAACATCGTCTCTACATTTGAAAACATTTTGTTTGTTATGACAAATAACGAAAAACAAACAAATGCTAAAAATTGGTGCAAGAGAAATTCATAATACATTCAGGTTGATACCCAGAGCTATAATGAATAGAATTAATACTGTTTTATTTCATGATACGTTGAGGTTAACCCAGAGCTATAATGAATAGAATTAATACTGTTTTATTTCATGATACGTTGAGGTTAACCCAGAGCTATAATGAATAGTATTAATACTGTTTTATCTATTGATAGGCTTTAATAGATAGGACCAAATTTACTCAAATTGAAACGTGTCAGTGTTTACTAGACTCTATCTGTCACCTGTCTCTCCATCTGTCACCTGTCTGTCTCTCCATCTGTCACCTGTCTGTCTCTCTATCTGTCACCTGTCTGTCTCTCTATCCGTCACCCGCCTGTCTGTCTCTCTGTCACCCGCCTGTCTGTCTATCTGTCACCTGTCTGTCTGTCTATCTGTCACCTGTCCATCTCTCTGTCACCTGTCTGTCTCTATCTGTCATGTGTCTGTTTATCTGTCAACTCACTGCATCTTCCAGTGTAGACCACTTGCCATGGTGCTGCCTTGGATCTATCTTATTGAACCTGGCCATGCACTCGACTGGACTCCTGGACTCTATCATGGAGGCCACTGGGGAGAGAACATTTTGGATAATAAACAGATTGGGCAATGTGTCTGGGCAGTGATTATATTAGTTGGGCAATGTGTCTCGGCAGTGATTATATTAATTGGGCAATGTGTCTGGGCAGTGCTTATATTAGTTGGGCAATGTGTCTTGGTAGGGATTATATTAATTGGGCAATGGCCAATGTTGAGTTTTAAAAAAGTTGTTGAGTTATTGTATAGAAGGAGGCTTGTAATAGTAGAAGACCTGAAAGATATGTCAGCTTGAAGAATGTATGGATTTTTTTTTTTAAAGCTACAAAATAAACTATGACATTGTGTTGTCCAATGTGAAACATCAAGACAGCCCCAGAAAAATTATTGACATTGTTTTACACACAATTTGACTTTGTCTTTGTCAACTTTTTCACCTTTTAAGAGAGTGGTCACAAATTTTGAAATTATTTCTTGTGATGTCGTTACATTAACTCTTAAAGCCCCAGAAGGTTTTCAATAAACTTCCGCCTCAGTCCCGTAAGGATTTCCCGTATTACGATCAACCGGTTATGAAATTAAAAAATTTGCGTAAAATCCATTTATAATATTATTGTCATACTGACTTCATTTTTAAGGCTAAGAATGGTTATTTTACGCATCCAAAAGACAGTACTGAGTTTGAAACAATATTTACCTGTAGTTTAGTACTATTATTTTAGTAATAAAGTATAACGAAAACGTATCTTCGAAAAAAAAACTGTTAAAACTACCAAAAAACATTGCAAATCGAGCGATAACACTAGTGCCGGCAACGGCTGCCATTGCCGGAAGTCGAATACATTGTTTTTCAAGCATTGAAGAGTTTTTACTTTCCGAGATCTCATTTCTAATGAGATTTGTATCTAGGGACGCATTACGACGCTTTAGGGATAGCGGGAAGAGGCGCATTACAACGCTTTGCGACTTTAAGAGTTAATTCTTCTCAACAAACAAATGTGACTTGGTACCATATAAAGTAACTGTTATTAAATAGTTTCTGGAGATATTATTAATGTTTCTTGTGAAATAAACCTGACACTGAATCGGTGAGTAAAAATACTAATATAATACTTGGGTGTATCTTATCCATTTAACATCTATTAGCCCAGGGCCTGTTTGTCTGGGGCCGTTATGTCAGTCAACCTATAACTGTTGTCTTAATAAACTAAACAAGTAGATTTAAAAACCGAAATTAAAAAATATAATTGATTTGTTATATATAAAACAAGACAATGATTCAACAAGTTAGTATATGTATATGACTAAATACATAAAACAAGTTAGTATATGTATATGACTAAATACATAAAACAAGTTAGTATATGTATATGTTTAAATACATAAAACAAGTTAGTATATGTATAAATACATAAAAGTTAGTATATGTATATGACTAAATACATAAAACAACAAGACAGTTTATGATTCAACAAGTTTGTATATGATATGTATATGACAGTCAACTGACCATTTCTCCAACTGCAGAAGCCCATATGTTCTTTAGTGTTACTAACAACCTCCAACAATTTTTCATCTTCTCCTTTTGTCCACGGCCTGGGGAGAAGAAATCCAATCAGATAGACGTAAAGATAAAAACATCTTTCTTATTCCGTATGCAAGAACAAACACATACAAGTTTTCTTTCTTTCCGTCCGGTATTCGGGCGTGGAATGGGTTGCATGAGGAAACCAGGAAACCCAACACTTTATAATCACTTAAAACTCTAATAAGAGTGCAGGAATAGACACAAACCTTAGATAAACGTAGGACGCGATAATCTTCTGTATAGAAGGAGCGTATGTAACAGATAAGAGAATACAAAAACCTTTTTTAGAAGTTGTTAAAATGAAGGTCAAACAACAAAATGAAATAACTATTAATATAGTCACTACTATATAGTGGTCAGATGGCCAAACTAATGGTCACTTTGTATAGGACTAGTATAATTGGTCAGATGTCTGAACTATTGGTCACTTGTATAGGACTAGTATAATTGGTCAGATGTCCGAACTAATAGTCACTTTGTATAGGACTAGTATATAGTGGTCAGATGGCCAAACTAATGGTCACTTTGTATAGGACTAGTATATAGTGGTCAGATGGCCAAACTAATGGTAACTTTGTATAAGCATAGGACTAGTATAATTGGTCAGATGTCCGAACTTATGGTCACTTGTATAGGAATAGTATATATTCGTTAGATGCCCAAACTAATGGTCACTTTGTATAGGACTAGTATATAGTGGTCAGATGCCCAAACTAATGGTCACTTTGTATAGGACTAGTATATAGTGGTCAGATGGCCAAACTAATGGTCACTTTGTATAGGACTAGTATATAGTGGTCAGATGTCCTAACTAATGGTCACTTTGTATAGGACTAATATATATTGGTCAGATGCCCAAACTAATAGTCACTTTGTATAGGACTAGTATATAGTGGTCAGATGGCCAAACTAATTGTCGCTTTGCATAGGACTAGTATATAGTGGTCAGATGGCCAAACTAATGGTAACTTTGTATAAGCATAGGACTAGTATAATTGGTCAGATATTCAAACTTATGGTCACTTGTATAGGAATAGTATATATTGGTTAGATGCCCAAACTAATGGTCACTTTGTATAGGACTAGTATATAGTGGTCAATGGCCAAACTAATGGTCACTTTGTATAGGACTAGTATATAGTGGTCAGATGTCCTAACTAATGGTCACTTTGTATAGGACTAGTATATAGTGGTCAGATGGCCAAACTAACTGTCACTTTGTATAGGACTAGTATATATTGGTCAGATGCCCAAACTAATAGTCACTTTGTATAGGACTAGTATATAGTGGTCAGATGGCCAAACTAATTGTCGCTTTGCATAGGACTAGTATATAGTGATCAGATGTCCAAACTAATGGTCACTTGTATAGGACTAGTATATTTTCGTCAGATGCCCAAACTAATCGTCACTTGTATAGGACTAGAATATATTGGTCAAATGCCCAAACTAATGGTCATTTGTATATGAATAGTATATATTGGTCAGATGTCCAAACTAATGGTCACTTTGTATAGGACTACTATATAGTGGTAAGATGGCCAATCTAATGGTCACTTTGTATAGGACTAGTATGTAGTGATCAGAAGTCCAAAATAATGGTCACTTGTATAGGACTAGTATATATTGGTCAGATGCCGAAACTAATGGTCACTTTGTATAGAACTAGTATATATTGGTCAGATGGCCAAACTAATGGTCACTTGTATATGACTAATATATATTGGTCAGATGGCCAAACTAATTGTCACCTGTATAGGACTAGTGTATAGTGGTCAGATGGCCAAACTAATGCTGAATATATTTGAGTCATATTGGAAGTGTAACTAGTATGAGATCAGATGAATTAGTTTAGCACAGTTTGTCTAGAGAGAACATACACCATCACCTACTACTGCTCTCATCACTCAGTGTTCAATCAAATCATTAAATAATACTTGTTAAATCTAAACAAGAGAATTTGTTTAAAACACTACCAATTAATGCATTACTCTTAATACACGGTTAGACCAATATGATTGTCTTAACTTGATAAGTCTGATATGATTACCTTAACTTGATAAGTCTGATATGATTATCTTAACTTGATAAGTCTGATATGATTATAATAACTTGATAAGACTGATATGATTATCTTAACTTGATAAGACTGATATGATTATCTTAACTTGATAAGACTGATATGATTATATTAACTTGATAAGACTGATATGATTATATTAACTTGAAAAAACTGATATGATTATATTAACTTGATAAGACTGATATGATTATATTAACTTGATAAGATGCCTTGAAGGTACCAATTATCGTACTTCTCCTACAAAGATGTTTAGCCTGATATCACTACTACCTTGATTTGAGCATTGGGTTCATGTTCCTCTGGTAGTAACTGAAGCACTGAAAAGATGTGCGTCCACTCTGAATAAAAATACAAATGATAAAATAATTAATTCCAGCAGGTAATAACGCCAAATATTTATTCTGCACACCATCAACAGGATGTTTGAATCTTAAAACTTCAAGATTTCAAATGAAGACTTTTAGCCCACATATAATAAAATGATGATCATACTTGTAATATTGGACAGAATTTGTATTTATCTCAACTAACAATAATTAATGTTTAAAATAAAAATATATAAAATTTTTACTAACTCTTTTTCTCCCGAATTATTGTCCACATTTTGATGAAAAGAAACGAAACTATTCACTTAATAATTCAATGCTCCCATTGTCAATACGTCAAAAACATATTTTTTAAAATCAACAAAGGTAGCATTGTTCCATAGAAAAAGAGTTAGAATTTTATTAGCTATTAAAATGTTATCTAAGCTTGGTGTTATCAAAATGTTATCTAAGCTTGGTGTTATCAAAATGTTATCTAAGCTTGGTGTTATCAAAATGATCTAAGCTTGGTGTTATCAAAATGTTATCTAAGCTTGGTGTTATCAAAATGTTATCTGAGCTTGGTGTTATCAAAATGTTTTCTAAGCTTGAAGGAGATTCAATCTGATTCAGGCCATGAATTTTAACATCAATATTTCGAGTAGTAAACTAGTTCAGATAATTGACTTGATGTCAATAAAAACTTGAAATAACATTCAGTTTTGAAATAATAATTTAAGAATAAAAAAGGAGTAAATTCCAAGCCAACTTATATAACTGTAACGTTCTTGTAGCAATTACTTTTTAAACATTAGGTTAAAGACAAACACAAAACAAAAACTGAAAAGTGCAAAACTATGTACCCCAAGCCCCTTGGCAATGTTTACCCACAACTTACCCCAAGCCCCTTGGCAATGTTTACCCACAACTTACTCCAAGCCCCTCAGCAATGTTTACCCACAACTTACCCCAAGCCCCTTGGCAATGTTTACCCACAACTTACCCCAAGCCCGTCAGCAATGGTTACCCACAACTTACCCCAAGCCCCTTGGCAATGTTTACCCACAACTTACCCCAAGCCCCTTGGCAATGTTTACCCACAACTTACCACAAGCCCCTTGGCAATGTTTACCCACAACTTACCCCAAGCCCCTCAGCAATGTTTACCCACAACTTACCCCAAGCCCCTCAGCAATGGTTACCCACAACTTACTCCAAGCCCCTCAGCAATGTTTACCCACAACTTACTCCAAGCCCCTCAGCAATGTTTACCCACAACTTACTCCAGGCCCCTCAGCAATGTTTACCCACAACTTACCCCAAGCTCTTCAGCAATCTTTTCCCAGTTCCCTGTCCCTAATTTGGCAAAAAGGTCAGCCAGCTTTTTTTCCTCCTCCTTGCTCCATGCTGATGTATTAAGTGTTGGACGAACTTGGTTATCCCAGGCTTTCTGACAGTCAATCCATGAGGTGTTTCCACCAAACTGATAGAGAAATAGGAAGTGAGCCAACAAACAAGCTATATAAAACCAAGGGCTGGCAGAAGTCACAGCAATACTTAAATTACAATATAATCTATGACTGTTTACAAAGTTCAATTACATTTGTAAAATTTAATTTTAAAAAGTTGCTGATGAACGAAATATAATCTATACTTTGGAACTTTTAAAAAGTTGGATGCTGGATACTCACATTTCTTTTGGATATTTTCATCCAGTCAACTTCTTCAGAATCCACATTTGCAAGCAATTCAACAACTGGTGTATTTCTACAGGGAACAAAAAATTTAAGCAAGTTAGTAAAGTTCAACATATTATTGTTTCTTGTGAAATAAAACTGACACTGAATCTGTCAGTAAAAATACTAGTAAAAAAATTTGAGTGTACTTTTTATTATTTTAACATCTATTAGCCCAGGGGAAATTTGTCAGTGAATCAGATATAGATGTGTACCTTTTTATTCCATTAACATCTATTAGTCCAGTGACAATTTGTGAGTGAACCAGATATAGATATCTTAAAGACCTAAAACTTACTTTTTTTCTAAATCTTACTTTTTTTCTTTGATTTCCTCCTCCACCTGTGTTATTTCTGTTTGATATTGTTTTAGTTCTTGACTGAAAATTGAGAATTGATAAACACACATTATGGTTGTATTAAAATTTAAAAAAAGGAATGTATCAGTCAAATTCTTGCATTGACTGGGAAAAACTGGACATTTGATTGAACACAATCATTTTACTGCATGCACTCAAGTGTAAGTTGAGGTATTTATTTTACTGCATGTACTCAAGTGTAAGTTGATGTATTTTTAAAAAACTTTCATGGCCACAATCAAGGAGTCAACTTAAACACAAGTAACTAATTTTATAAACGCCATGAGTTTACCATAGCGATCCCTGAAGAAATATAAAACTCCTCTTTTCAAGTGACTAATCAGGGTTGTCCTATACCCGAGATCAACTTATACTCGATCATATATGGTACATAAGAAAATACATTTATTGCTCAAAGATAATATTTAACTATTTAACAAAAGACATATTCAGCATAAGAATTATATGCAAAAAATAATGTTTTGAAAATAAATTCTGCAATTTAAAAAAAAAATGATTTCTCATTATCATTGGTTATTTTACTAGTTTTAAAAATGTTTCTATATATCTGAGCTTGAAAAAAAAACATGCTTAATAAATGCTTCAATATTTTGAAAATGTTCTTTCAGCTTTCAATGAGTCCGGTATTCTGTTTAAAACTCAAGAAACATGTAACAGGGATGTAAAGAAGAAAACAAGAGGCATGAGTTAAAACTAGACCTTTTCTCCTGCTGATCCTTCTCAAGCTTGTCAATCTTCTCTTTGATTGCCTCTGTAGCCTTCCCTTCACCTGTCTTCTTTAAACGTTCTTTTTCCTTCATTAGATCTGAAGTCATGTCTTTCAAATCATCACGAACAGCTTCACATTTTTTAATTAAACCATCCAGCCTATTCAATTAAAAAAATTTACATTATCACCCAAATGATGGTACTTAAAACATTTATTAAATCAGCACTTATTAATATTTTATATTATCCCCCAAATGATGGTACTTAAAACATTTATTAAATCAGCACTTATTAATATTTTATATTATCACCCAAATGATGGTACTTAAAACATTTATTAAATTGATCTAAACTTTGAATGGAGATTCATTGACATTCCTTTGTAGAAAGGGGGAAGGATTGTTTATGAATATTACATTTCATTTTTTAAAATGTTAAACAGACACAATTAAAAAAACTGAGCGGTGTATATTTTCCTGTAGTTGAGGGCGGCCCAGTCCCTAAATGAAATACTGCACTAAACAAGTTACATTAGCTACCTGCAATGTCTTAAGTAAACTGTCCACAAATTCTCTGTCAGCTCAAACTATTTATCAGGTTCAGCTACAGATGATTGATGTACTGGTCAAAGTTTTTAATTCATATTCTCTACCATCTTTAACTAAAGGTAAATAATTGCTCTTTTCTCCAACTAATTTATTGGATTCTACATGTGAGCGTTAGTCTGCATCAAAAAGTTGATGAATTTCTTTTAAAAAACTTAAGATGGCTTGAAAAGTTTGACAACCTTATAACTTCATTACAGCAAATGGCATAAATATTCAAATTCCCTGACAAATGAGAGCATACATACATATTCAAATTCCCTCAGAAAAATGAACAACTTCCACATAAGGCTAACAGTAAATTTCAGCAGTCAGCTTCACAAGTGAGTATACTATGGATGCAGTTCTTCCTTTATTTTATTTACAACTTGATAAAGGTTCTCTACATGCACCCCATAAGAATTAATCACCTAAAATATATTGCTTCTCTTTGATCTACAAGCTCTACATCAGAATAATCAGCTAAAATATATTGATTCCCTTTGATCTCGAAGCTCTATATCAGAATAATCAGCTAAAATATATTGCTTCTCTTTGATCTCCACGCTCTACATCAGAATAATCAGCTAAAATCTATTGATTCCCTTTGAACTTCAGGCATCACACCAGAATTAATCAGCTAAAATGTATTTGATTTCTTTAGCAACTTTCTAAACCAAAATTCAAAGGTTACCTGTGCATGTAAGGTTTAAGCAGTCTCTCCAAACAATCTTCAACCACGCCTTGCTGTAAAGCTGCTTTGGCCGATTTCCTGACTAAAGTACACAAAATTGAATGTATGCAGTCAGTAAGCAAGCTCATTCTTCACTAATTGAACATTTTCTAAAATACTCAAGTGATTATTCTTTTAAACAATATTTATAGTCAGCACTTGCCAAAAACAGGTTTTTTGATTTATGTCTAACTACTACAAAAAATCTGTTTCATAAACAGATAATCCAGTATTGTTAAGCTGAGACACAAAGTCTCTTTTCTTTAAAAACAACAATATCAAACCAATTTTTACGTCAATAATTATACCATTGAAATAAATGAATTTTTTATGGCAGTTTAATTAATTATATAACTTAAAATGCCCCCACCCCCATACAAAAAAACAACAACACTACAACAAAAAATTAATTACGGTCTCTAGGTTCTTTAAAAGAATCCAATACAATGTTGTCATAGTCTTTGGATTGTCTTTTCATGAGCACGTCTTCATTTGCTGGAGGGTACTAATGTAAGAAGAAAGGTTGATTAAAAAAATAATAAAAAATTATAACATATTTTAAAACTTTGAAACATTAACTATCAAAATAAAACTTCATAGAAGTTGTAATGATTGCGATAGAACCACATTTCCGTTGATTTGTTATGAGCTGAGCATTGTAATGGATTTATACATTTATTGTGTGTTAAAGTAACTTTAAAAATTACACAAGTAATTTAGCTTTTAAAAAAAGAGTTTTAAAAAAAAATTTCAAACTAATGTTGTTAACATTGAGCACTTGCCGAAGTTCCATCCCTGAAGTAAGGGGCTCTAAATGCTCCAATAACTCCAGATCTTGTTTTAGGCTTTTTCTCATCTGTATGGTTATTTTCCAGCTTGGCCTGTGGGAATAATTAACGAAACAAATATTCATGTGAGTGTATCTCTTGATGCTTAACTGCAGGTGATTAGATTCAATTCCATACATTTCTTTTACTGTTCTTAAATCTTCCAACTATATTTTTTGGATGAAGAGTAAATGTGAATATCAAATTAAAAACATATGTATGACAGTATTGTTTTTCAAACTGTTCTTTTCATGTGGACCGATAGAACTGTCATTGAGAGTTACCAATTGCCCCCAAAATACAATGCAGCTTGCACAATTAATAGGTTCAAGTATTAAGACTATCACCATTATCAAGATTATCAGCCGCAGCCAAATAAAAAATAACAACTTGAGTAAATAATAAAAGACCAGATAAAACATCCTCATTTGCAAAAAGTGTTACAATCATATTTATTTGAATCTACGTTTTAATGTATCACAGGTCATTTAATTTACTGCAACAATCATATTAATTATTTGGCACATAACACAAGACACATTGCAAAATGAAATAACTACACAATACCCGATGATTAAAATAATTAATAAATGCAACAACAAAAAATACAATTAACATTATAGTAAAGAAGTATCACTATTAAGTTTAAATGAAAACAATCCACAATAGAATAATCACTTAGAATTCATATGAGAATACAGAGTGCTTAAAAATGCATTCTCTTTGATCTCCAATCCCCTGTCATTCTCTTTGATCTCCAATCCCCTGTCATTCTCTTTGATCTCCAATCCCCTGTCATTCTCTTTGATCTCCAATCCCCTGTCATTCTCTTTGATCTCCAATTCCCTGTCATTCTCTTTGATCTCCAATCCCCTGTCATTCTCTTTGATCTCCAATTCCCCTTCATTCCCTGCCATTTTTCTAGTCTCAGTCTCTCACACTTTATAGACACGTTTAAACAAGTTTCCAAACCTCCAGTATGGAAGAGGATCAAACAGCTACTTCTGTCTTATAATTATTTAGGTCAAGTTGGCAACTTTCTTCAAAAAGAATAATTTTCCCATACTTGGGTTATGAATTAAAAGGGGCAGGACCTAAGTCAATCTTTGACTCTTAGCGAAAGAAGGTGGTCCACTGGTGCTTGAGCTAAATTAATGTTTTATGCCCCAAAGTGTTTTAATCCACTCCTGTCCACGACTTCCAAAGCATTGCAACACATGCCTCGATAGTGTTCTCTTTAGAAATGAAATAACTGAAAGAAAATACTCTTCAGTGCGTGAAGATGACTTATTTGACTTCCGGCAATGCCGACCGTTTCCCTCACTAGTGTTGCAAAGTTTTTTGTAGTTTTTCCGAAAGCGCGGGGGGGGGGGGGNGTTAAAGATGTGATTTTGCTATACTTTATTATAAAAATAATAATTCTGAACTACAGGTAAAAATATTTTTTAAGTCAAGACGGTCTTTTCGTTATGTAAAATAACTATTCTTATTTTTTAAAATGAAGTCAGTATGACTATAATAACAAATACATTTTACGCAATTTTTTAAATTTCATAACCAGTTGATTGCAATACGGGGATTCCTTACAGGATTGAGGCGGAAGTTTTGCAAAAACCCTCTGGGGCATTAAACATTAAGAAAAAATTTTAAGGGGGTTAGAATTTCCTACCACTGGCTTGCTAGGCTTGACTTAGATAGCGTTATATTGTTTAGCAAGGAGTCTCAGAGAATACCACTAATTAAAATAGAGTTTATCAAAATGTTTCATGTTTACTTTTATCTGAAATTGGTTGATTTTACCTGTTTCTGAGTGTTCTCCTCTAATGCCTGATGAATTTCTTTGATATAGTTCATAAAAATTTGCTGCAATGCTCTATTTAGTGTCAAGGTATTTTCTAGGGTAGCCTTATCATCGCTCAATTCACTCTGAATTGGAAGTTGTAGACGATTTCTAGAATTATCTTCATCCTAAAAAAAATAAGCAAAATAAAAATTATTTCACTTACAATACAGAAATGAAACTAATACAAAGAAACTGAAATGTTAAGAACGGGAATGTTTTTGTTTTTTTAATTTAGAATATACTTACAGTACTGTTTCTTACTGACAACAGGCTGGATTCAGATGTGGCAAGAGTTTCTGAAAATGATATTTTAGAAACCTCTATGAAAAACAATAATGTGACTTTTTAAAACAATCATAGCGATGACCATCACCTCGTGAATTTTTTTTACTAGTGAGAAAAACTAAAGAGGAAAGAGTGCAAGGGGAAATTTAGTTTAGTGCCTTATAATTTCTCATTTATCAAATGATACAATTGAAATTTCAATTGATAGGTTGTTTTAAAATTAGAATTTGGACACTCCAAAACAAATGATATCATGGTAGTAGTATATGAAGGAATCAAAGTTCCAGTTAACTGGTTCAGATTAAAAAGGACAGGTTAAATGTTAACAACTTTAGTTTAGTTAATGATAATATCTAAAAAATATTTAAAGAAATATTTCTTTTCAATAAGTAGGTAAGGTTAAGCTATGTTTTAATTATTTCTTTTTAAAAATCCAATCATTTGTCAATTACATCAAGATTTAGGCTTTTTAAAGCCATTTGTTGCATATAAAAAAACAAAAATATTCTATCATAAATTCCTAAAGAGAAGTAAAATAAGTGTGGATGCACAAGCTGATTGAAGCATCAGGAGCTCTAACTCTAAGCAATCACTTCACATGCCCCAAACATATCCTTGCTCAAGCTGATTGAAGCATCAGGAGCTCTAACTCTAAGTAGTCTCTTCACATGCCCCAAACATATCCTTGCTCTAGCTGATTGAAGCATCAGGAGCTCTAACTCTAAGCAATCATTTCACATGCCCCAAACATATCCTTGTTCAATGAAAATAGAACATATATTATTCATACAGATCTGTTTACGATATACAGTGGAACCCACTTACCTCGAGCTCGCTTAGCTCGACCACCCTATTATGTCGACGGTTTTTATTGGAACCGCCAAATTCTCTCTTTGTCTTAGCATTTTCTCGTCGTTTAATTCGATTTTTTAAAGTCGCCGAAACCTCATAACACGAGCACAAAAAAGGTCAAATTTGCCACTTAACATCGGTTATCTCGATCCCCATGACCAATCGCCAGCTTTTGAAAATGTTAGCTATAATTTCTGTCTCACCAGGGTCTACTGGTGACGTCACAGCCCACTTGCGTTTTGCTCTCAGCGCTGTGTTGCTTCTGGTACTATGGCAATGCGATCAGCTTGCGATGTGTGCTGGTGACGTCGTCGTCACAGCCCACTTGCGTTGAGACCTGTGTTGCTAACTTAAATCGCCAGTTTCAGAGATGTGTTGGAGAATAATAAAAGTTTTTATCGATAATCGACGTTGGTTTTTATTTTAAATTTGTAAATTTCTGCTGTCAGTTGGTGCACATATACCTTTTGTTGTTAGCAAACATGTATGTACAATTTTATAGCATGCCGATAGCTTCATCAAACAAATAACGGCAATGCTGTTGTGTTTAAAAAAAACTCCAAAAACATGTGCATGAACATTATCATTTATTAACGATAGTGATGGGACGATACCAAAATCATAGGCTGCTTACTGTAAACAAGGCTCCCCAGATTTTAAAATATATAATATAACAGACTACAGACAGTTTACTCCCCCCCACTCTCAATCTCCCACACCATTGTTGTTGGTTAGTCCTATTAGCATCAAGTTACCGAAGGAATTCTAAGCCAATTGATCGTATGGAATAATGGAATAATAAAATGTACCGTGTGCAGACTTGTTGTCATTGGCAACCATTCATCCTTCAACCTCATTTTGACTATTACATGTACTGTTTTGTTCTCATTGTTTCATTCATAAGAAGTGGCAGTGTGCAAAAGCCATTTAACTATTGGTTAGAATTAATTAAAATATGCCAAAGTTGAAGGTTCAAAAGGAGTACCTAATTTATTTGTGTACGTTTATATAAGAGAAGAGTTCGCTTTGTCATGAGTCATATATAGGTCATGATAGACCATTCCGAGTCCAGAAGAGAATGGTTCGGGGACAATGAGGGGATGTGCAGGTTACTTATTTGTGTAGCTTGTAAGGAAAATCAAGCAAGTGGCTTCGAAGGCACAGTATCGCTCAATCTGGGAATCACCGCAAAACGGCGTTATATTTAAACTTAAACGGTCTTTAAAAACAAACGGTCTTAACAACCTTAAGAAAGAGTGAAGAAATAGGGTCCCGATATTCCGATACGATTCTGATTAATCGTCCCATCACTAATTAACGCACAACACACAACACGTACATAAAGAAATTTCAAGCGCATGTTAATATTTTGCCGCCATATTGGTTTTCGCTTTAACTCGATCATCGGTTATGTCGATGCCATTTTTCATACCCCAACGCCGTCAACTTAAGCGGTTTCCACTGTATGTATGCAAAAATAATGAATTTTAATTTCTTTACAAAAAACTAACTCAGGATTACACTTGATTTGGGCCTCTTTTGTGCTTGAGATTGTATGGTTCAGTGGTTGCATCGACTGAACATGGTGGTTACTATGTTTATATGGCCAGAGTGACCTCCCTTTACCAGCCAAAGAAGGAAGAAACAGTACTTTTTTAATGATTATTTTGTTATTAACTGTTGGCAACTCCGCGATATTTAGGTTACTCACACTAGATGGCCATGGAGTTCTCCCACTTCCAACGATGAAGATTAAATTACTTAATATTAAAATTATTAACCTAGCAAAAATAATTTTAGACAGTTAATACCAAAAACATAAAGAAATTTGTTGGGTGATTGGATAAAAACTAGCACCTTATTTAACCATACATTGGACTTCATCACATCCTCCTAAGTGGAAAAACACAAGTATTTGTTCTTAGTAAGGCTGTTTTTGAAATCCGCCAGAGCTGGATTTGTTCAGATTTATGAAGAGAAATCTGGCCAAACCCAGATTTGTAAAAATGGTCGGATTCCGGATTTTCTGCAGCCATTATATATATTAGGGCTGCGGAAATTATCTATTAATCGTTAAAAATTTTAATCAATTAAAATTAGGGCTGCGGAAATTATCGATTAATTTCTCAATTTATTGTTAACAATTTTTATCAATTAAAATTATTTTAATCAATAAAATAGTGATTAAAATTATGGAAAATCTTTTCATGATATTACCGATTTATCAATAAATAATCAATTATTAATGATAAAAAATAGTTGCCTTTATACGTACAAACTTCTCAATTAAAAAAAAAAATTTTAAAGTGTAAACTTTAAAATAAGCTGTTTTATAAAGAAAATGATATCGACAATTAAACATTGTCTTTACTTAATTAACAATAACAAAATTTAAATTCATCGACATTATATTGAACTACTTATATCCAAAATATAAAAAAATGTGAATTGCCTATTTTTGTTACTTCCCTTGAAATTTTCTGTTTAACGACGTCATACTTATTAATCTTATTTTAAGCTTTAATCAAAATTATCTATATTAATTATTCAGTAATTTTTCAAAAGTTAACGATTAATTTTAAATTAAGCGATAACAGCCCTAATTAAAATTAATTTGATCAATTTAAATTTAAGAAAATATGCCTAATATTTTTTTCCACACATTCTTTTCCCTCATATTATTATTATTTATTTAGACATGCGTAAGCAAAAAGGTATTCTTCCTTATTTCTTGCAAAGCAGAACAAATTTGCTGTGTTACATCACAAAATTTGGGAGCTATGGAATTACAGAGACTTAATTGATTTCACAAAATATGAATCGCAACTTAGCTGGATCTATATATCATAAAATATGTATTATAAAATATTCATTGGCATCTTTCTGTCTAAAGAAATGATGGTGCAATTCCTTGAGCAGTCCTATACTTGAGTAACAGTCTTTTTCATAGCCTTTACTTTGCACCAGAGTTCTGGGCTTCTCAATGTTTTGGCCTTTCTCCTAGCTCATTTGTCTGTGGCCTCCTCCATTCTTCGCTCCTCAGCTACCATGATGCCCTCACAACTGTGCAACAATAGCCAACAACCAGATCGGTCTTCTGCTTTGCATTCCCAGTCACTTGTGTTTATTCTGGCTGCTTTCATGTCTCTCTGGCAGACATCTTTAAATCGGAGACATGGACAACCTGTCTACCTCTTTCCCAATGAAATTAATCCATTAAATTTTTCCCGCTTAATCGAAGAAATATTTTAAAATCAATAACAGCCCTAACACCTTATACTTATATGGTAATCCTGCATATTTTATATATTAGAGCTCTATCAGCCAGTCAGATCAGGCCGGATTTGTAAAGTGAAATCTTTCCCGATTTGTAAAAAAAGCTGGATTTCGATTTGCGAGCTGGTACACTCCTAGTTCCTAGATTTAGATATAAATTATTTTAAGGTTTTTAAGAAAATAAAAGTTTGGTCCACCACCTGTTGGCAGTAGCAAGGTATTTCTTTCAAAGTTCTTAGAATCTACAAGAGAATGTATGGCCCATGCCCATAAAAACATTGGCTGATTTGGCAACACTTGTCTGTGTTACAGTTACAGTGTTTCCCTGCTTTTGAATTTGGTGATTATCAAAATCAAAGGTACTTTCATTTCACTACTACTCTGGCTTAGCGTTCTTGCCTGATACCCAGTCAACATTTTTTTAATCCCACCAGAGCTGGGTGAACACAGAAACTCTTATACCGCAGTAGTTCATAGTAAGGTTGTTAAGACCGCTCGTTTTTGAGGACCGACTAACCGTTCAAAAAAAGACCAGTTAACCGGTTAACCGCTCGTCCTTATATCCCTAATGTTTTGAGACCCATTTGAGAACTAACAAGAAAATGTTGTCGCCTGGCATCGTCTGATGGCATCAAAGCCCGCCCCCCCCCGCTTGCGTTCAGCTCTTTCCACATTGCCCTCAATTCAAAGCATTTTTTTAAATCCAAAAAATTAACTAAACAGTGATGGTTAATTGTCTTTTTTATATTTTATTTTGGGTACTCGTAGTTCACCAGTCTAAATAAGAGGACAGGTTCAATCGTTGGTTAAAGTTAGCAAGGTTTTTTTCATTAGTTTAAAAAACCAACGCCTCGCCCCGTCCGTTGTGACGTCATGTTTACCTCTCTTGTGTGTGATGCCGATCAACTCGCGTATTAAAATTAATAATATAATAAAATTATAAGGCTACGGAGTAAACTATGATACAATGGAATTTATGTTAAAAAACATTATTTTTCGATCGTCAACTCGCCAGAATAATTGAATTTTGCGACGCACACGTTCCCCCTCCCCGTTTTTTTCTGTTCAAATAGGGTTTG
>MUZC01004784.1:141461-159730 GCA_002072015.1 Radix auricularia
CGGTTTTTTTTTTTTTTTTACAAACTATCCCGGAAGCTTACTACATTTTAATCGTGATCGGATGAATGGTTTAGTGAGCTATAAAGGACAAACATACATAAATACTAGGGCTGTTATCGATTAAATTAAATTTAATCGTTAACTTTTGAGAAATTACCGATTAATTAATCGATAATTTTGTTAAGCTAAAAATAAATATGTATGACGTCATTAAACTGAAAATTGCAAGAGAAGTAATAAAAAGAGGCAATGAATTTTTTTAATTGAGTTATTTTTAAAACATATTTAGCAAAAATAATGAGTTAAATAACGCATTTAAGTTTAGGCACTTGGATGAAAATTTCAAATTAATTTTAAAATATATAAGTAATACAGCTATATAGAAATTGTTTGATGATTAACAAAAACATAAAGATTATATTTTTATCCAACGTGTTCAAAAGTTATGATTTTTTTCTAAGACCTCATAATAATCTTTTTCACTACGCTGTTTTTCTTCACATTTTGTGCCCTTTTATTACATTTTTAAAAATGCCCATAACTTAAGTATTTTATTAATTTAAAATATAATATTGTTAGGAGATATATTTAAATATAAGTAGTTCAATATAATGCCAATGAATTTAAATTTTGTTATTGTTAATTAAAAACAATGTTTTTTTCTTGTACCATTGTCCTTATAAAATAGGTTATTTCTAAGTTTACACTTTCAGAGTCTGTTTTTTAAATGTAGCAGTTTGTACTTTAAGAAAAAAAAAAACTATTATTAATAATTAATTATTTATTAATAAATCGAAGAAAAAAATAAATAAAAACTATCTTAAATTTTAATCACTATTTTATCGATTAAAATAATTTTAATCGATAAAAACATTTACCGATTAATCGAGAAATTAATCGGTAATTTCCGCAGCCCTAATAAATACATTAATTTTTATATTAAGTATATTCATTTTTTTTTCTGATGAACATTTGTTTAAAATAAAGAGATTGAAGCTGAAATATATATATATTTTTTAAAACTTCCGTCATTTATGACGGGTGATACCCTAGTGTCTCTAAAGTTACCAAATTTTAAATCCTATTTCTCTCTTTATTTGTACATAAATGCCTACATGTTGATATACTCTCTTAACATCTGTGGTGTACATAGAGGCATTATAGTTAATATAATCATATAAGTGGTCTTCTCTACATCTGTAGTATTTAAAAGATCCATGTTGGACCACTCAATTCCATTGACAGATCAATTAATCAAAATGCCATTTCTATTTTTATACCCTTTGATCAATTGCTATCAATCTTTGGGGCCGTCCATAAAGTAGGTCACGCTATTTTTGACCAAACTCTCCCCCTGTCACAAATCTCGAGACTACCCCCCCCCCTTTTTAAAGTACGTCAAACTTTCAAAAATAAAAAAAATAAAAAATTAACAACTAATTAAAATTTAATCGAAAACTTTTAACACACTTCACTATTATTTATTAAAATAACTATCAGATTATTATATGACTTTAAGAGCGTAAAATGTTTTTAAAAATGACTTTCTTTCTTTCTTTTTTTTTAAACGCCTAAATAGGACTGTGACTATAGAGGGATAAGAGATCTTATATCCAAATAGGACTGTGACTAAAGAGGGATGAAAGATCTTATATCCAAATAGGACTGTGACTATAGAGGGATAAGAGATCTTATATCAAAATAGGATTGTGACTAAAAAGGGATGAAATATCCTATATCCAAATAGGATTGTGAGTATAGAGGGATGAGAGATCTTATCTATACTAATAAAAGGGAAAGCTCTCACTTACTGACTCACTCACTCACTGATTCATCACTAATTCTCCAACTTTCCGTGTAGGGAGAAGTAGAAGCATGAAACTTTGGGAAGTTGTTGAGTACCCTCTCACGACGAAAATTGGCGAAAAAGAATTTTAAATATCTCGTTCATGTGGGGCGGGGGGGGCCCAAAAACATTTTTTTCCAAATATGGGCTCTATAAAAATTAAAAAGCACAAATTTTCATAATTCCCGTGTAGGTAGAAGCATGAAACTTTGGATTTTTTTTTTTAGTACATACTCTCAACGATAATTTGAAAAAAAAGTTAAATTCCCCACTCATTGGGGCCGGTGCCCCAAAAACGTTTTTTCCTTTATATAGGCCTAAGCTAAATAAAAATTGAAAATCACTAATTCTCCTATTTTCCGTGTAGGTAGAAGCATGAAACTTTAAGAAGTTGTTGGGTACACGCTTCCGACGAAAATTGGCAAAAAAAAGAATGTTAAAAACAACCTCTAAAGTGGGCCGGGGCCCAAATATTGTTTTGCTTATATTAAAAACGGACTCATCACTAATTCTCCAATTTTCCGTGTAGGTAGGAGTATGAAACTTGGGGAAGTTGTTGGGTACTTTCTCACGACGTTCACAAATAGTTTTATAAAAAAAATCATTTCAATAAAACTTTGGACAAACTTCTTTTCCCCGATGCAACAATAATCAGAATTATCCATGCTATACGAAGGGTTATAGTATAGCGACAATTTGAATCGCAGTATTCAAATACTTTATATTTATTCTTTCATGAGCTCGGTTGCACTTTTCATACATTCCAGTGCAATGTCAAACTGCATATATTTCGATTGCATAAATTTGCTTATTATATCCATTTAAAACAATAAATCTTACCAGATGACTAAAGCTACCAGACATTGATTTTTTAAAATGGTTTTTTTTTTTTGGCCAATCCAGTTGCTTCGGTCCTTGATTTAGGATCGTTGGCATTTTCAGAAACTTCCACCGATGTATCGTCCACTGCTGCTGTTTGATTACAAACAGCTTTAACAGTATCGATCCTGCATTCCCAGCTTGTATCGGAAATAGGTTTTAGTGTCAGATTTTTACATAAGTTTTCAAGATCTTCTATCGCTGTGTTGAAGCACCAAACAAATAATAAATTTGATGCAAAACTCCAAAGAGTGTCTTTGCAAGCACTGAAGATTTCGCCATGTCTCCAAGGATTAGATTGAGACTGTGACATCCACATGACACATACAATGATTTAGGATCGAGTTAAGTAGACATTTTTGTAGACCACGATTGCAGACTGTCATATTTTCTCAATTTTTATATCCATAGCCTCTGCAGTTCTGGGAACATAAATTCAGATCTTCAAGATTTTTTAAGCATGCTTCCGTGAGACCTAAACCAGTGCTGTCGTCGACAGCCTTGAAACCCACAAAATATTCATTGATTTCTGCTGGTGTACTCACAAAATTGCTTATTCTCAAAATCGTGGTCATTGGTTCTTGGTGATCAGCATTAGGTGTGCCGTCCAAATGATGGAATAATATTTCAAATTTTGAACATTATTTATACATATTTTCAAGGCGGCATCACTGATCAGATTAATTACCTCATTTTGATTTATTTTTTTAAAACCCATGAATCATGAATTTTTCGTTTTTTAAACGCCTTAAATCAGGGATGCCCAAACTTTTTGCATGGCGGGCCATATTCCTTTATGCCGAAATATTCGCGGGCCGGGTTAAAATAATAATATAAAAATGACATAGTATGATGAGTTTTTATTGTAAAATTTTAATGTGAATGGTGAAACTGAGGTCTTGAATGCAGTAAGTGGTGAGGTCAGGCTCAATGCCATGGCTTTGATATGTATGATATCACGTAGTTGTGAGTCACTTATTCTCGTCCTCACACAGATCTTGTTAAAATTCATAACTGAAAATGTCTGCTTACACAAGTATGTCGAGCCAAACAAGCTAAGCATTTTTTTAAAACAAATGTTCGAATTTCTTTTAACCTCTCTTTAACCATGAAGCTTACTCTAAAAGTCAAGTAGAAGAAATTGCCTGCTGCGACATTCAGCATCAGTTTGCAGCTCAATGAATTCCCGCTGCAGATTGTCGCAGTTTTATCAAAATCTAAAGAGAAATATGAAGATTCAACAAAAACAACCATGTTTATCTTTTCAATAGTTATTAAGTCATGAAAGCGTCTTTGAAATTCATCAGCCAAGGATGTGATATCTGCATCATACCTATGCATTTGCCAATTGAAGCTTCTTTCTGGTAAACTTGTCATGATTTCCTGCAGTGAGGGGAAATGTGTGGTATTAGACTGCATTTGAAAAAGTTCCCTTTGAAAAAGTTGCAGCTTGTTCCCAAAGTCCTTGATATGTGAACATAATTGGCTTACCACTGCATTGTGCCCCTGGAGAATTGTGTTAAGAAGGTTTATATGTCTTTTCACATCAACCGATAATGCAAACTATGCAAGACAAGCATCAGATAGTTCTGGAAATGGGTTTTCTTTATCTTCCATGTACTGCCCAATTTCTTTTTTTAATGTATAGACGCGCTGAAGTGCTGTCCCCCGACTAAACCATCTTATATCATTGTCATGCATAACATCTTTGTATTCTCTCTGAATGTCAAGAAGATACTGCTAAAACTGGCTGTGAAACAGGGTTTTAGAGCAAATAGAGATCATATCCTTTATCACTTACTTAAGGACACGATCACATGAAAGGTGTTTAGCACAAAGAACTTCTTTATGAATGATACAGTGAAGTTTAAAAACTTTGCCAGCCTGACTAAGCTGACTTTGTTACAGACAAGTTTTGCTAGTCAACTGTGCTCACGAGTCATGGCGATAGCCATCAGCAATAAATAAATATATCGTTTACTTGGTTATTTAACGTCACAGACAGCAGAACAAACAGAACCAAATACATTTGTTCCCCTTGGCAGTCTTTAAGTTTAAGACTGAAGTCTAGTAATTGGTAAAGAATACAATGTTATCGACTTTTGCCATCCTTTGACGTTATCAAAACGGTAAAACTTGTCGACTTTTCTTATATATAATGTTACTAAAAATAATACGTTATTTAATTAATTATTTCAGATGAGGTCGCGGGCCAGTAAAAATTCGGACTTTGGGCATCTCTGCCTTAAATGGTATTCTAGTTCTAGGAATGAATCGTACTTTTCGAACAATTCAACATATGCCAAAAATGTCCACTGTCTGGTTGAAACAATCGATCCACAGTGCCACGAATTGGTAAATTCCGTTTTGCAAGAAACCGCACAATTGAAATGATTATTTTTAAAACATTGTTAAAGTGCTTAGTCTTTTTTGCACAATTTTTTGTTTCCTTGTTAATTATCTTTCCTTCCTTCAACCGATTTTCCAGTACAATCCTAGCGCCGATTGCGCCAATGTGCTTCAGGGACGTTACATGATCATCTAGAATCTAGAGTCTAGAAGACTGGACATGTTTTCCCAATCGCTATTTGCTTCTTACATCAATTTTCAGTATTGAAGAGATAATAAAAATTGAACATATTAAAAATTAAAATTAAACAAATTTAAAAAAATTAGCCATGCCAGGCTAATAAAATAATCGTTTATTTTATTTTTGTTTAGCTGTCGTTCCTAAGATCTGAAAACGAAAAAATTCTAAACTTTGACAAGTCAGCCAAGTTTAAGCATAACTTCGTGAAATAATTTTATTGAAAAAAATTTCTACATCCATACCATGCTTAGAATGGTTTTTATGTTTTGCTCCTACAACAGCAGTTAACATTTAAATGTTACTACTTAAAACAATTGATATTTTACAGTTTTATATTTAGCGTAATTTAAGGTTAAGGGTATGTAAATCTTGTGAAAATATGTCTTAAATGATGAATTTACTTTTTTTTAATTTATTTTTTTAAATTTTTTTTTTTTTACAATTTTACATTTTAAATATGCACTTGGATGACGTTCATCAAACTCAATCTGAATGATGACAAGACTGAAGCACTTCTATTTTGCAACAATAAATCTCGCAGTACTTTGTCTCTTCCGAATTCCATTCAGGTAGCCAATACGGATGTACTTTTTGTGCAGCTAAACAATGGAAGCCTCTACCATTACAAATCCGTAGCAGTAGCATTCAAATAACCAAGTCCTTCAAGACTGCCCTAATGTCACATCTTTTCACAATTTATTTTCCAAATTATTGAAACACCATTTCTTTTAATGATTAACGTAGCTTCTTGTTTTATATACTGTAATTAATGTGGTCGTCATATAGTAAAAATGCTAATCTATTATTTATATGTATGTTACTAAGTTACTACCTTCATGTAAGGCGCTGTGAGCCCAGTTCCTTACTGGGACAAGGCACTATATAAATTATTCATTTCTTATTATAATTATTATTTAAAAATAATCAGTGGGTAAAGGTATTGAACTGATTGGGTGGTTCTGGTTATTTTGACATACGGCGTAGCTCTATCTTTATTATATTACATATATATATATATATAATGTGATTCCTGTGCGAGGCCCCCACTAATCGGAGGCCCTAGGCGGCTGCCTAGTTTGCCTGTACCTAAAGCCGACCCTGAGTGTGGGGAGGGGAGAGACACGGAGAGGACTAGGAGTTCGTACAGCCAGTGTGGTTGAGAGAGCTAGAGGCTACGGAGATAGTCATAGTGTTAGTTGGGGTATCTAGTACCCCATCGTGGTGTGCTCGAGTGTCTAGAGAACAGTCGTGGGAATATGCACTTAATTAAGTGGCAGAACAGCATTATACCTTTGATGTACATGAAGCAATGGCTGTTATTGTATTGCTGAGGTGGATGTTATTGTATTGCTGACGTGGCTGTTATTGTATTGCTGACGTGGCTGTTATTGTATTGCTGACGTGGCTGTTATTGTATTGCTGACTGGCTGTTATTGTATTGCTGACGTGGCTGTTATTGTATTGCTGACGTGGCTGTTATTGTATTGCTGACGTGGATGTTATTGTATTGCTGGTGTGGTTGTTATTGTATTGCTGACATTAAAGGCTTGAGTTACAATTTGACAAGAGTCGAGACTCCGTCTTACGTTATCCAGAACCCAGAAAGCAACAACAAACACACACAATGTGACTTAACAACAAACACACACAATGTGACTTAACAATAAATACACATAATGTGACTTAACAATAAATACACATAATGTGACTTAACAACAAACACACATAATGTGACTTAAAAACAAACACACACAATGTGACTTAACAATAAATACACACAATGTGACTTAACAATAAATACACATAATGTGACTTAACAATAAATACACACAATGTGACTTAACAATAAATACACACAATGTGACTTAACAATAAATACACATAATGTGACTTAACAATAAATACACATAATGTGACTTAACAATAAACACACACAATGTGACTTAACAATAAATACACATAATGTGACTTAACAATAAATACACATAATGTGAGTTAACAATAAATACACATAATGTGACTAACAATAAATACACATAATGATACTTAACAATAAATACACATAATGTGACTTAACAATAAATACACATAATGTGACTTAACAATAAATACACATAATGTGACTTAACAATAAATACACATAATGTGACTTAACAATAAATACACGCAATGTACATCATTCATCTGTCTATTCTAAAACATTTTGGTACATTGTACATCATTCATCTGTCTAAACACTTTGGTACATTGTACATCATTCATCTGTCTAAACACTTATGGTACATTGTACACCATTCATCTGTCTAAAGTCTAAAGGGTTAGGGGTACATATTCTTTGACCACCACCATTTCGGAGATACTAATCACGCCATGACAAGTAAGGGCCATAACCTCTTAGCAATCACCGAACCCTTTTCTCGTACAGGGCCTTCCAACTCTCAGCACCTGGGTATAGTTCTGAAATGCCGTGCCTCCTCAAGCACGACAGCACCTCGGCCTCCGGTATGTTGTTTCCAAACGTGATGAACAGCACCCCGCCCCCTGCTGTGGAGTTTCTCATCGTGCGGAGGTGCCGCGTCACGTGACTATCTAACATCACGTGACCGCCCCCGTCTGTTGCGTAGACGTCAATGACGTACATGAGCCCCATCGTTGCCGGGAAACGCACAGAAAATGAGATCATGTCAATGGCTTGCAGGAAGTCTCGAGACGATCCCCCACGTGGGCAAACCGTTGCCGTGGCAAGTACTTCCTTCCGGTCGTGGAGGAAGTGACGTATGTTATCCTCCACGCACCTGTAGCCGATGAAAAAATTCAAGATTCGTTTTTTGGGAAAGAGCTTCTCCACAACATCTTCCATAGAAAATAGTTCTTTCATGTCGCCATGAGTTAGTTGGATGACACGGCTGACGTCCCCTTGTGAGTCCAGTTCCACTAAATCCTTGACATTGTAGCTCAAGCTCCGCACGGGCTGAAGGAAGATAAATACAGGGTGAAAATACACTCTGATCATTTCATTGGGGTGGTCCAAAAAGGTGATGCATCATTTTTATTAATTAAACTTCATTTAATCGTCCAACCCTCACCCTCCTCACCTATGGCGGATTAAGGGGGGGGGGCTGAGCGGGCTAAAGCCAGGGGCCCCGACGGTTTAGGGGCCCCAAACTTTTTATATTTATAATAAAAGTGTACAAATGTTTGCACGAACCATTGAAAATATAAAAAAATTAAATAAATTTATAAATATTAACTATACAACTGATCGAGATTCAGACCTGATAGTGTTAATAATCGATAAAACGTGATTTAATTGGCTCACTTAGAGATCTTAGTATAAAGTATAGTCTATATTTTTAAAAATTTCTCATTTTAGACAGGCTCCGCTGGCCACGTGGAGAGAGTACAGGCGCGTGATGCAACCGGTGTGGGGATCGATTCCCAGCAGTGAAAAATATTTTTTTTTCTTTTCACACTCAATTGTAACATACAGCAAACACTTCAAACAGTTTTTTCTTCGTGTTCGTTTTTTTTTTTCATTATTAATATTTAGTTACAGTCTTATGTTAGCTGTTAACAATCATTTTATTTTAAAGGACGCTGGCTGGATAGGGCCCCCATTTCATTGCAGCCCTGGGCCCCGTGCAGTCTTAATCCGCCCCTGCTCCCCACACACACCTTTGTTTTAGAATCACAGTTTACAACCTTAAAAATGTTTTAGTTGAAAGTTTGTGAAAAAACTGAAAGTGTAAATATTTTTTCTTTAAATTAAAAAAAAATATATATTCACAAATCGCAGAATGTAATGCCCAGTTGTGCTTCCTGCTAACAATTTTACAATAGACAGATACGAACTCTTGAGTAATCGCACCTTTCTTAGAACTTCGAGGAATCCTGTTTCTTGGAATTCTTTACCACCCCTGACAACCGCTGCTTCCCCAGCACAAATGAGTTGGTACATTACTTCCGGATGTTGCAATTCCTGTTGTTTATCAAGGGCTTCAGACATCAAATGAAATATGCCAAGCCCCCTGTAGTCTTTGTGGACTCTTCCGCCACGCTTGATAACTGATAGGCCATTGTCAAGTAGGTGGTTCATGTAGAAGCCGATCTTTTGACCAATGAAATTCGATGTCATGATATATGCGTAAAATCTCAACAAAATCTATACATAATCCAAAATCTGACAAAAATCTTAAAATAATAAAAAATCAATCAATCTATAAATAATCTAACAACAATTTATAGACCAAATAAAATATGAAACAATCTATAAATAATCTAAAATATCCAAACAACATTCAAATATTCTAAAATCTAACAAAAATCAATAAATAATCTTAAGTCTTGAAAAGAATTATAGATAATCTAAAATATAAAAACAACTTTTGAATAATCTAAAATGCAGCAATATTCTATAAATAATCTAAGAAAACTCTCCAACCCCCTCACCAGCCCACAAAGACCAATCACAGCACAGAGCAGATGCTTGTTTATCTTGAATGTAAAGAGAACAAAATATCATCTTTCATGCCAGTAATGGCGATCCTATGGCACTAAAATATTACTTCCTTAATCAATAATCACAATAAAATGATAGTATTTAATTTAAATAAGTGTTTTAGTCTGTTCTTGAACGTTTCCCCTAGTTACTTATGGCATTATGCCACTGGCATAGGGCATAAGACTATAGATTAAGATTTTCATACAGAGCTATAGAAATGATATTCATAATCGTTGACCCAATTTATGACGTTTCCATTGTTTGGACCAATCATAGACTACTTGTTACATGGCAAAGTTGAACAGCTAATGTTTGCTAAACAAATTGAAATTTATTGCAGACTTCCGGTGAGTTTTAATACTTTCGTTGTTTAATTGATTCAAGTTTTCAGAACTAAGCACTTATTGGGGTAACCTATAAATATTTGTAGTTGAATATCTTTAAATGAAGTAGAATGTGCTACTGTAGTGTAAAAGCAAGCTATCGAGTAATATAGCAAACAATAAACCTTAGTATGAAAACCAAACTTATTGACATGAGTTCAGCCAAAATAAACCCAATAAAGTTGAAAATGAGCAGACGACCGTTTGATATCACTTCAATGTAATGAGCGAAAAACAGCGAGACTTGGGAAATAAGACAGAAAGGATGTTTTGTGATATAAAAATATTGGAAAGAAAACTGCTGGGTTTTTCAAGAGAACTTGCAAATGGGTAGATGAAATATTTCCAAAATCTAAAGATGCATAATTCTTCATAATTTGAGGGCAATCTTACAAGTCACAAAGACATCAACAAATTTCTTTCGAGCATTTTAGCAGCTGAAAAGGAGAATTTTATTGACATTTTTCTACCGTTCCGACAGTCGGAAATAACGTTGTGTTTTCATACTTTTTCAGATAAATCTAAATTTGAAGAACTTGATCTTTTTGCCTTCAATGGTTAGCCTACATCTGGAAAATCCGGCAATTAAGCTATTAAAACTTCAAGAAAGATCAACGGGAAAAGAAAAATCTCTGATCTGTGTGCAACACTTGAGAAGATGAAATGTAAAGAGATCCCACAGTACAGCATAATTGATAGTTATGAAAAAGAAATTTTTAAAGCGTAAAATTCTGTGCCAAATAAGTTTAAATTAAGTAAAACACCATTCTTACTTTGGATTATCCTTTATGCGTTTGAAGAATTGTTTTCCGCTTGGAATGATAACATTATTTAATGACACAAGCAACAGACTGACATATGAACTTAATGCCGCATGTGTTGACACAATCAACAGACTGACAGATGAACTTAATGCCGCATGTGTTGACACAATCAACAGACTGACAGATGAACTTAATGCCGCATGTGTTGACACAAACAACAGACTGGCATATGACCTTAATGCTGCATGTGTAGCAATCAAAGTAACGAGCTATGAGCCAAGGTTACACCAATTATTAGTATCTTCACAACAGCAAGAATGCCACTAATTTCTCAAAATGAACCTTTTATCCTGTAATAAAAAAATATAGTTGAAAACTATCCTCTTGTTTTTTCTCCTCAAGTCTCAATACAAGAGTTTGTTATTAAGTTAAGAGTTTATAGCCAAAACTCCATATTCTGGTTTAACTGGACTGTTGGCACTTTGCTAAAAATAAGTGAGATTTGGCTGAATTTCGGTCACATGGTAACAAAAACTTTCGCCATCACTGCTTTATCCCGGTTCCTCCCCCCCCCCCGCCCTTCCCGCCATCTGAACATATTTCGTACTTCTGAAGGGAAGCTTCCTCCAATTTTATTATCAAGATTTCTAGAAATGTTTACCAATAAAAGCTAGATAACTCATTTAAATGGAAATTTTTGTAAAACATGGCAATACAAGAATCGGAGTATGTGAACATACCACTCGACCATTAACTTCGGCCACCAACGGGTAGATGTCCGGGTCTTCTAGAGCGTCCAGAAAAGTGGATGGGAGGTAATCCCTGCCACAATAAACGTCCCAAATTCCCAAGACGTCTTCATAATCCTCTTTCCGGGCCCGTCGAATAATAACTTCCGGTAGGATCGTTTCTTTATTCAAATCGGCGTTTGACATTTCTGAAACTATAAGGAAAAGATATAATCCAGATTCTTCCTACTTCCTGTCTAAGTGAAGGAAGCTAAGACCTACTAAATACAGGTGTTTGTGTTAGTGAAGTCAAATGTCTGTGTTAGTTAAGTCAAAAGTCTGTCTCAGTGAAGTCAAAGTTTGTGTTAGGGAAGTCAAAATTCTGTTCTGTGTTATTGAAGTCAAAGGTCTGTGATAGTGCAATAAAGTATGTGTTATTGAAGTCAAAAGTCTGTGATAGTGCAGTCAAAAGTCTGTCTTAGTAAAGTCAAAGTTAGTATTTGTGATGTCAAAAGTCTGTGTTTGTGAAGTTACTGTGTTAGTGAAGTCTTTAGTCTGTCTTAGTGAAGTCACTGTGTTAGTGAAGTCAAAAGTCTGTGTTAGTGAAGTCAAAAGTCTGTGTTTGTGAAGTTACTGTGTTAGTGAAGTCAAAAGTCTGTGAAGTTACTGTGTTAGTGAAGTCAAAAGTCTGTCTAAGTGAAGTTACTACCGTGTGTTAGTGAAGTCAAAAGTCTGTCTAAGTGAAGTTACTACCGTGTGTTAGTGAAGTCTTTAGTCTGTCTAAGTGAACTTACTGTGTTAGTGAAGTCAAAAGTCTGTGTTTGTGAAGTCACTATGTTAGTGAAGTCTTTAGTCTGTCTAAGTGAAGTTACTACCGTGTGTTAGTGAAGTCTTTAGTCTGTCTAAGTGAAGTTAATACCGTGTGTTAGTGAAGTCTTTAGTCTGTCTAAGTGAAGTTAATACCGTGTGTTAGTGAAGTCTTTAGTCTTTCTAAGTGAAGTTACTACCGTGTGTTAGTGAAGTCTTTAGTCTATCTAAGTGAAGATAATACCGTGTGTTAGTGAAGTCTTTAGTCTGTCTAAGTGAAGTTAATACCGTGTGTTAGTGAATTCTTTAGTCGGTCTAAGTGAAGTTAATACCGTGTGTTAGTACCGTGTTTAAAAGAAAGGTTTTCTCCTATGTAAAAGACACAGAACTCGTCTACTGTCCACTGCTAACTGGACCTCTGATGACAGGTCACGCGCGGGATAACTCTGGTTTACTTGGTGCTTACTACTAGACAGAGTTCTCTAGCACAGTTCACATTGGGCAGTGATCCTCAACCTGGCGAGTAATGAAAGTCAGGAAACTAAGACACGAAGTTGGAAGCTAAGACGAGAAGCTAAGACGGGAAGGTAAGACGAGAAGCTAAGACAGGAAGTAGGAAGCTAAGACGAGAGGTTAAGACGGGAAGTAGGAAGCTAAGACGAGAAGCTAAGACGGCAAGCTAAGACGGTAAGATAAGAAGAGAAGCTAAGAAAAAGCTTAGAAGAGAAGCTAAGACGTGAAGCTAAGACGAGAAGCTAAGAAGAGAAGCTAAGACAGGAAGTAGGAAGCTAAGACGGTAGGCTAAGACGGGAAGCTAAGAAGAGAAGCTAAGATGGGAAGCTAAGACGAGAAGCTAAGACGAGAAGCTAAGACGGGAAGCTATGACGAGAAGCTAAAAAGAGAAGCTAAGACGGGAAGCTAAGACGAGAAGCTAAGACTTGAAGCTAAGATGGGAAGGTAAGACGAGAAGGTAAGAAGAGAAGCTAAGACGGGAAGCTAAGACGGGAAGCTAAGACGGGAGGCTAAGACGGGAAGCTAAGACGGGAAGCTAAGACGGGAGGCTAAGATGGGAAGGTAAGACGGGAAGGTAAGATGGGAAGCTAAGACGGGAAGCTAAGACTAGAAGCTAAGACGGGAGGCTAAGACGGGAAGGTAAGATGGGAGGCTAAGAAGAGAAGCTAAGACGAGAAGCTAAGAAGAGAAGCTAAGATGGGAAGCTTAGACGGGAAGCTAAGACGGGAAGCTAAGAAGAGAAGCTAAGACGGGAAGCTAAGACGGGAAGCTAAGAAGAGAAGCTAAGACGGAAAGCTAAGAAGAGAAGCTAAGACATGAAGCTAAGAAGAGAAGCTAAGACGGGAAGCTAAGAAGAGAAGCTAAGACGGGAGGTTAAGACGGGAAGATAAGACGGGAAGGTAAGACGGGAAGGTAAGACTAAGACTTTAACGAATTGAGTACCATCCTTAAACTTCATACATAATATTTTTGTGCTTGGGGGGGGGGGGGTCAGATTAATACCCGTCCTCTAAATAAATCTTTGCAGCCTGAATTAGGTAACTGTAAGACATATTATTATCACATAGTACACATTACATATCACATATTACACATTACATATCACACGATACATATCACACATTACATATTACATATCACACATACCACATTACATATCACATATTACAAATTGCATATCCCGCATAACACACTAAGTATCAAATATTACACATTACATATCACACATAACACATTAAATATCACATATTGCACATGACATATCACATATAACACATTAAATATCACATATTTAACATTACTTATCACATATTACACATTACATATCACATATTGAGCCTTACATATCACATATTGCACATTACATATCACACCAATGACATTAAATATCACATATTGAAAATTACATATCACACATTACATATTACACATTCATATACAAACGAATTGTTTCATCATGGCTCGTAGTGATTTAAATATGTACATGTTAAATGTTCATACTTGACTTTTGTTACACGCTGGGGGCTGGGACACACAAATTTAACATAGTTATAGCTCTCCTTTGATCGACCAAAAGTAACGTATCTTTCCTTCATCAACCAACAAATAATGTAGCTCTCCTTTGATCAATAAATTTTTTTTAGTAGATATCTTTTGATGGATTAATAAGTTCACATTTGCTGTCCTTAAATTGACCAAAATTAACGTATCTCTATTTAATTAAATCGACTAAAAATTAACGTATCCCAACTTAAAATCGACAAAAATTAACACCTCCGACGGGACTCGAACCCGCAATCCCCGGCTTAGGAGGCCGATGCCTTATCCATTAGGCCACGGAGGCTCGATGCATACCGACTTTAGAAATGCTAGAATTCTGTACGTTATATGTCCTACTTTCTTACTTCCAGGTACATGAATGTGGATATATCTCATACGTTTAGTTAATCCGGTCTATTAAAGTTTGATTGTATTATTTTTTTAAATTCATTTTTTGGCACGTTGGGGAAGGGGGGGGGGGGTTAATTTGGCCTACTCTTTACCAAGACCAAAGGCCAAAGTTCGTAATTGACGTAATTTCATTAATAATTCCACTGACACTTGCGCCTACGTGACTAGTGACTATGTCATGTGACGCTACAGACTAATGACTATGGTCCATGGTTTATAGACTATGTAATTAAATTATTGATTTAAATTAAGTCTTAAATTATAGTAACAACTCTTAACAATTATTGGTTCCTTACACTTACACTCAGGACGGTCTTAGGCCACTTAACTTAACCTATGAGGCATGAGCCCTATGCCTATGGCATGGGGCCGCATTGTTGGGCCCAGCGCCTTGATTCATAGACTATCTTAATTTTCACTTTTTATCCCTATTATCTTGCAGACTCTCCTTCTATTTCTATGCAGAAGATTATTGCGTCCACAGACCATGAGAGATAATCTATTAATTACTAAACCCTACCAAAACTGGGCCCGGTGGAATCCCTTTCACTTTCACATACTAAGCCTCATGTGACATAGGGCTCATAGTGCCCCGCTAAGACTAAGACTAAGACGGCCCTAAAAAATACAATTACAAACAGCTGCCGTGACCTGCACGAGTTTCAGTTATAGTTTTAAAAAAAAAAAAAAACACCCCCCCCCTTAACTTAATTTAATTGCTAAGCTAACTAATAAATACGTCATATTGTAGTGCTTAGGTGTCCCAAACACTCAGTTAATTTAAACGTCTAAAAATAACAACATATTTCTAGTGTTGCAAGGTCACGTCGCTGAAGTGAAGTCAAATTTTTAAGTGCGTGACGCCACGCCAACTCATTGTGTGCGTGTTTAATTGAAGTTGTTACAATAAATGCCATGTGGACTTGGTCCTAACAACTCGTTATAATAGATTCCCTTTGTGTCCTTACAACTCGTTATAATAAATTCTCTCTGTGTCCTTACAACTCGTTATAATAAATTCTCTCTGTGTCCTTACAACTCGTTATAATAAATTCACTTTGTGTCCTAACAACTCGTTATAATAAATTTCCTTTGTGTCCTAACAACTCGTTATAATAAATTCTCTTTGTGTCCATACAACTCGTTATAATAAATTCACTTTGTGTCCTAACAACTCGTTATAATAGATTCCCTTTGTGTCCTTACAACTCGTTATAATAGATTCCCTTTGTGTCCTAACAACTCGTTATAATAAATTTCCTTTGTGTCCTAACAACTCGTTATAATAAATTCACTTTGTGTCCTAACAACTCGTTACAATAAATTCTCTTAGCACTATCTCCTTACAACTCGTTATAATAAATTCACTTTGTGTCCTAACAACTCGTTATAATAAATTCACTTTGTGTCCTAACAACTCGTTACAATAAATTCTCTTAGCACTATCTCCTTACAACTCGTTACAATAAATTCTCTTAGCACTATCTCCTAACAACTCTTTATAATAAATTCTCATAGGACTATCTCCTTACAACTCGTTACAATAAATTCTCTTAGCACTATCTCCTTACAACTCGTTATAATAAATTCTCTCTGTGTCCATAATACAACTTGTTATAATAAATTCATTTAGGACTTTGTTATAAAAAAATTCCTCTTGGCAGTTTCTTGTCTTTACAAATCTCATTTGGACAAAAGAGTTTCTATAAATATCATTCTTTCCAGTGGCGTAGCTAGGGTCATGTGCGCCCGGGGGCAAGACACAAATTCTGCGCCCCTTGACGGACCGAAAAATTCTGGGGGCTCACTGAGCCCCCAAGAAAAATTTGAAATTTTACGGTTTATAAGGTTCATTTTTTGAAGCAAATGATATTTTAATGAAATACAATACAGACTAATAATTCTCTATACGATTATAAACAATTTATTTGAAAAAAAAANAAAATAAATTGATCTTCCTTGATTTGAATGTCGTCAATCTCGCTGTTAAAATTGATATTCTCAAGTGTTCTCTTTCGATGCTAAGGAGTGCAAGATCATCCAGACGATCTTGATCCATTGAAGCACGTAATTAAGACAAAATAAGGTTTACTTTGCTGAAGGGCCGCTCACAGCTTTTAATTGAAACAGCAATTTTTTTTAGAAGTATTTGAAGTGTTTCAGCAAGAAGAGATTTGACGTCTAGTAACTAGTAAAAATCCAAATTTGTTGTTTAGGTTGTTTAAGACGTAAAATCCGTATTGATATCTCCTGTTGGGGTTTATCAATTTCGCTGTTCATAGCAGGTGCAATTTCTTCTTATGGAGAAAGTTCTGCATCTCTTTTTAATTCTCGAAGGCATCCTCCGATGTCGTATAATCTTCTGTCAAACTCGATTCTCCAAGGTGTGCAACTTCTTTCCCATTGTCTACCGCAACATGGCTCAAACTAACATGAATGTTGACAATTTCTTGCTCAAGCGATTCAAGATCAGATTAAGCTTCCTTGAAACTCACAGGATTCTGGAACCGTTTCTGGACACTATCAATTTTATCAAGTATGATGTTCCAGAAATGTTTAAAATCTAGGAAGTTAAAGTTTTATATACCTACCAGCAAAGCTTCTGCATCACTTCTGGTGTCAGGCGTCATATTTGTATGTTCTGATAATTTTTCCAACAGCCCTGCCATGTCATCTAGTCCTTCATAAATTGCTATAACAGCTTCTGATCGTGCAATCCAACGTGTTTCAGACTCCCTCTTCATTGTGATTGGCACAACTCTTTTTTAATTTTTTCCCAACGAGTTGTTGAAAGGGAGAAAACATAAATGTATACTTTTAACTGTTCCAAAAACGTGATAACAACTGGATCATGTTTAGTTGAGTGTACTCTTGCTAAATTTTAAGCTGTGGTTGCCACAGTTGATGAACAATGATTTGTAATTTATAGCACATTTTCGCCGTTGAATGCCGGAAACATTCCTTGTCATTACAGAAGCATTGTCATAACATCGTGACCGACCGTCGGATAGTGGTATGCTATTAGATTCCAGTTTCTCTACGATAACTATTTCAATGCATTTTGCGTCTTTGGAATGTATCTTTGCAAAATCTGAAAATGATTCTTTGATAGTTACTTTTTAGTTTGTAAATCCACATCCACAAATCTGATGACTTGAGAAAGCTTTTCCGGTGTCCTAGATCGATTGGAGTCAAGTAAGATACCGTAGTACTTGTGTTTTCTGATTTCACTCAACAGCTGATTCCTTACAGTCGATGTAAGTAGGTGGATAAATTCATTTTGGATTTCCGGTGATAAATAAGATACT
>MUZC01004784.1:160872-171900 GCA_002072015.1 Radix auricularia
CTGGAACCCCCCCCCCTTTTTTTTAATAATAAAAAAATAATCCACGTGATACTTTCCAAAAAAAAAATAAAAAAATAAAAAAATAAATAAAAATAAATAAATAAAATAAATAAATAAAAAACCTTAATTAATATACTTAATATAATACATCAAATACACTTCACTATTAAACTGCATTAAAATACAATTTCCACTAACAAATAGGGATGAATCAGATTCAAATTATTGGCTAATTTATAAAGTAAAATGTGGCCGGAGCATAAGTCAAATATGTTTTAATGGCCGGATTCCGGATTTTCTTGACTTATTATGAATATTAGGGCTGTTATCGATTAATGTAAATTTAATCGTTTACTTTTGGTACCTGGTGTGTTAAGAGATGGTACCTGGTGTGTTAAGAGATGGTACCTGGTATGTTAAGAGATGGTACCTGGTGTGTTTAGAGATGGTACCTGGTATGATAAGAGATGGTACCTGGTATGTTAAGAGATGGTACACGATGTCCATGTGTGTTAAGAGATGGTACACGATGTCCAGGTGTGTTAAGAGATGGTACACGATGTCCAGGTGCGTTACGAAATGGTACAAAATGTCCAGGTGTGTTAAGGGATGGTACACAATGTCCATGTGTGTTAAGAGATGGTACACGATGTCCAGGTGTGTTAAGGGATGGTAGTAATTGTCCCGGTGTGTTAAGAGATAGTACACGATGTCCCGGTGTGTTAAGAGATGGTACAAATTGTCCCGGTGTGTTAAGAGATGGTACAAATTGTCCCGGTGTGTTAAGAGATGGTACACGATGTCCCGGTGTGTTAAGAGATGGTACACGATGTCCATGTGTGTTAAGAGATGGTACACGATGTCCATGTGTGTTAAGAGATGGTACAAATTGTCCGGATGTGTTAAGAGATGGTACAAAATGTCCAGGTGTGTTAAGAGATGGTACACGATGTCCATGTGTGTTAAGAGATAGTACACGATGTCCAGGTGTTTTAAGGGATGCTACGAAATGTCCAGGTGTGTTAAGAGATGGTACACGATGTCCATGTGTGTTAAGAGATGGTATGGAAAAGATGTAAACAAGGTAAGGGTTAGCCTGACCAGACGTAACAAAACAGCGAACGTTTCGGCTAAGAGCCTTTTTCAACGGACATACATTACAGAAATAAAACGAATATAAAAAAATCTTCGATTCTTTGGATTTCACCGCAGATAAGTTTTTATTTTTTATATTTTATATTCAATTTAAGGGAACACAAAACCATTGTTTTAAAAATCGTTATTTTTCCAATTATTTGAACTTTAATTACACATTATTTAGCCATCCCTGGCTGAGTTTCAATGTCTTAAAAAAATGTTTAAACGGGATATTTTTCTTCTAAAGTTATTAGGATTTTAGAAATCCATCTTTGTCCCCATCAAGCCAAAACGCTTTTTCTGTTTTACAAACAAATGGTAACAGTTATCTTCGTCGTGCCAGTTTTTTTTCATGATATGCCAGTGTGTTGTTTTTTCATGATATGCCAGTTTGTTGTTTTTTCATGATATGCCAGTTTGTTGTTTTTCATGATATGCCAGTTTGTTGTTTTTTCATGATATACCAGTTTGTTGTTTTTCATGATATGCCAGTTTGTTGTTTTTTCATGATATGCCAGTTTGTTGTTTTTTCATGATATGCCAGTATGTTGTTTTTCCATGATATGCCAGTTTTTTGTTTTTTCATGATATGACAGTTAGTTGTGTTTCAATGATATGCCAGTTAGTTTTGTGTATGTAGATTTCTGTATCTACTTTACAACACGACAGTGACGAAATATGGCCAGGTACGTCTTGGAGAACTTGTTAGAAACACTCGCGTAGATGAGAAAATTTCCCGAGGCGTTGAGCGTGTAAAGGAGGTCAATACAGATGACCAAGGCCGAGTAGAGCCTGGACTGATAGATGAAGTTTGGGACGTAGTAGGAATACACATCCAGCAACATGGTGGGCACAAAGACGATGGCAGAAAACAAACAAACGAGCCCCAGCATTTTGACAACCCTCAGGTCCAAACTGACGCTGTCTTTGTGCGGTTTCTTTGAACTAGTTGGGGTTTTCCCTTTACTTCCGCTGACTTGCACGAGCTTTTTCCGGAGATTTCCGGTGTGCACCACTTTTATCCCAGTGGAAATCCCACAGAAGACGACGAGAAGCCACGGGACACCGTTGAGCACAATGTTATAGACAACGTAGCAGACGAAATTGACGGCGTCATAGTTGTCCTGATAGAAATCTGCCAGGAGAAGTCTGGCCACCGTCGCGTTGAGGGTGACGTCATAGACCCACTCGTAGGTGAAGGTGAAGACAGCAGGAGACATGACCACCAGGGTGAGGAGCACGACAGCCTGGGAATAGAGCAAGAGAAATGTGAATAATAAAACTTATAGTAAGTAAAAAAAAAAGATGTTATTTCTTTAATTCCTACTGACAAGATCACCATAACGTAGGGGACAAATAGTGACTATTGCTACCAGAAAAAAGGGACAAATAGTGACTATTGCTACCAGAAAAAAAGGGACAAATAGTGACTATTGCTACCAGAAAAAAAGGACAAATAGTGACTATTGCTACCAGAAAAAAAGGACAAATAGTGACTATTGCTACCAGAAAAAAGGGACAAATAGTGACTATTGCTACCAGAAAAAAGGGACAAATAGTGACTATTACTAACAGAAAGATAGTCAACAAAGATATGATGACTTTACAAGTATTCATTATTTAAAACATGGGAAATGCATTTTGTCACAGCATGGCTGATATAGGCTTTGAAAGATTTAAAAGTTTCTAGTTGCCAAATTTTTAAATCATTGTTGCTGTAAATAAAAAAAAACTATTTAATTGAGAAAACAAAAACTTCTTTGAAAATATTCAACTAATTTATGTTGTTCCCAGGGCACTCTCTATTGAAACATTATAAAGAAAGCACTTCACCCAGAGTATTTTATTGTAGCAACGCCCCATATATGTCGATGTAGCAATACTCAATTTATGTAGATGTAGCAATAGTCAGCTTATGTAGATGTAGCAATACTCAATGTATGTACATGTAGCAATATTCAATTTATGTAGATGTAGCAATACTCAATTTATGTAGATGTAGCAATACTCAATTTATGTAGATATAGCAATAGTCAGTTTATGTAGATGTAGCAATACTCAATTTATGTAGATATAGCAATAGTCAGTTTATGTAGATTTAGAAATGCTAAATTTATGTAGATGTATTAATGCCTAATTTATGTACATGTATTAATGCCCAAGTTTTGTAGATGTATTAATGCCCAAATTATGTAAATGTATTAATGCCCAATTTATGTAGATGTATTTGTCACGTGAGGAAAGTAGATGAAAGGAATGCGGTGGTGTGTCAGGGTCGAAAGCAGGCCAATGGCCAATCAGTATAGTATTCACGAGAAAAGAGAGACAAGAGACTTGTACTGGTGTTGAGTTGAAAGGGTGAAAGGGGAACACGGGGAGAGGGCTCGAGCGACAGTTAGAAACTAGAAGTTGAGAAGTTGAGAGAGAGAGATGGAAGCTATTTGAAATCTAGAGATTACTGTCGTACATTGTGACATACTTGTATATAGATATTAAATGTTTTGTTATTAAAGAGTTGAATTCCTGACTTCAATGGATGCACTGAATTATAGTGTGAGAGAGGAGATTGTTTGACAAGCCCACGAGAAAACGCCAAATAGGTCAATCACGAGAAAGTCAGAAACGGGACCTCGGCCTGTGACAGTATTAATGCCCAATTTATGTAGATGTATTAATGCCCAATTTATGTAGATGTATTAATGCCCAATTTATGTAGATGTATTAATGCCCATTTTATGTAGATGTATTAATGCCCAATTTATGTAGATGTATTAATGTCCAATTTATGTAGATGTATTAATGCCCAATTTATGTAGATGTATTAATGCCCAATTTATGTAGATGTATTAATGCCCAATTTATGTAGATGTATTAATGCCCAATTTATGTAGACTGTAGATGTATCAACTCATGAAGATGTTTAAACTAAATAATCAATAAGTAAGCACACAACTGTACACCATCTTGTCTAACCTCACGGGAGATACTTCTCTTCCTGGTAAAATTAAGCGTCCTTAGCAACCAAATAGTTTTTGACTCATTTAACTTAAAAACTCACGACCATTTAAAAAAGGAATTAATTTATTAGATCATCAAACAATTGAAAAAAAGTGCCGATAGTAGAAGTGGTGTAAATATAAAAAAAATGTTTCGATTTGTTTAC
The DNA here is from genome assembly GCA_002072015.1 of Radix auricularia. Classification (NCBI taxonomy): domain Eukaryota; kingdom Metazoa; phylum Mollusca; class Gastropoda; family Lymnaeidae; genus Radix; species Radix auricularia. Next base: position 165,173 of record MUZC01004784.1, read on the forward strand.
CTGAATGAAATTGAAAGGCAGAAGAGCAAATCGAAGCAAGTTAAGGACATGAGGAAGATATTGGTTGTGTCCCTTTTGATGTCATGGCAACTGAGTACCACAAGAGTGATGACGTTGCCACACATGCCAAAAATAGCTATGACGTGGATGACGAAGCAGTTGACAACCGTGTCTATGATCAGGAAGGCGGAGTCCTCGAGGCCAGAGTTTAATGACATTGGGGTGTTCACATCTACAGAGTTGGAACCACTGAACACGTAGTCATTTCTTACAGTCACTGTGAACAGCGAGTGATGTTTGTTGGAGTCTGTGCTATTGTCAGGTGCATGCATCTTTAGGGAGACTGTTTAGTTAGTCAGAGAATGAACAACGGAAAAACAGAAAGAGACACTCTCTTAGAATCAGTTAGAGCAGGTCTGTTAGTGACCGTCTGTTGGACTTAGAGCCAGTCTGTTAGAGCCAGTCTGTTATAGCCAGTCGATTAGATCCAGTCTGTTAGAGCCAGTCTGTTAAAGTCAGTCTGTTAAAGCCAGTCTGTTAGAGCCAGTCTGTTAGAGCCAGTCTGTTAGAGCCAGTCTGCTAGAGCCAGTCTGTTAGAGCCTGTCTGTTAGAGCCTGTCTGTTAGAGCCAGTCTGCTAGAGTCAGTCTGTTAGAGCCAGTCTGTTAGAGCCTGTCTGTTAGAGTCACTCTGTTAGAGCCAGTCTGTTAGAGCCAGTCTGTTGGAGCCAGTCTGCTAGAGCCAGTCTGCTAGAGTCAGTCTGTTAGAGCCAGTCTGTTAGAGCCTGTCTGTTAGAGCCTGTCTGTTAGAGTCACTCTGTTAGAGCCAGTCTGTTAGAGCCAGTCTGTTGGAGCCAGTCTGCTAGAGCCAGTCTGTTAGAGCCTGTCTGTTAGAGCCAGTCTGTTAGAGCCAGTCTGTTAAAGTCAGTCTGTTAGAGCCAGTCTGTTAGAGCCAGTCTGTTAGAGCCAGTCTGTTAGAGCCAGTCTGTTAGAGCCAGTCTGTTAGAGCCAGTCTGTTAAAGTCAGTCTGTTAGAGCCAGTCTGCTAGAGCCAGTCTGTTAGAGCCTGTCTGTTAGAGCCAGTCTGTTAGAGCCAGTCTGTTGGAGCCAGTCTGTTGGAGCCAGTCTGTTAGAGCCTGTCTGTTAGAGCCAGTCTGTTAGAGCCAGTCTGTTAAAGCCAGTCTGTTAGAGCCAGTCTGTTAGAGCCAGTCTGTTAGAGCCAGTCTGTTAGAGCCAGTCTGTTAGAGCCAGTCTGTTGGAGCCAGTCTGTTAGAGCCAGTCTGTTAGAGCCAGTCTGTTAAAGCCAGTCTGTTAGAGCCAGTCTGTTAGAGCCAGTCTGTTAGAGCCAGTCTGTTTGAGTCAGTCTGTTTGAGCCAGTCTGTTAGAGCCAGTCTGTTAGAGCCAGTCTGTTAGAGCCAGTCTGTTAGAGCCAGTCTGTTAGAGCCAGTCTGTTGGAGCTAGTCTGTTAGAGCTAGCCTGTTAGAGTCAGTCTGTTAGAGCCAGTCTGTTTGAGCCAGTCTGTTAGAGCCAGTCTGTTAGAGTCAGTCTGTTAGAGCCAGTATGTTAGAGCCAGTCTGTTAGAGCCAGTCTGTTAAAGTCAGTCTGTTTGAGCCAGTCTGTTAAAGCCAGTTTATACCATCTTTTAAAGAGAGGCAGTAAATATCAATATTTTAATCTCGTATATCTAGTACATTGAGCTAATAACTATTAGTTCTACGTGAGTTTGTTTGGTTACTTTCTTTTTTTATTCTGCTTGACTACAGTTCATGTTAGGTTCAAGAAATTGCTCTTGAAGATTTCCTTCAGTCGCTAGGTTAAAGAAATCAATCCCGTTACATTTCCGTCTAATTAGACCGGTCTGGAATATTATTGTTCTAGAAGCCATCATGATAATCATGTTAGCAACCCATGGTCCTGCCCTCTGCTATTGTCCTGCCCTCTGGTAAGGTCCTGCCCTGTGGTAAGGTCTTGCCCTCTGGTAAGGTCCTGCCCTGTGGTAAGGTCCTGTCCTGTGGTAAGGTCCTGCCCTCTGGTAAGGTCCTGCCCTCTGGTAAGGTCCAGCCGCTTGCTATGGTCTGTCGTCTGCTGCTGTTAACCTCATTCAAACTACCAAGTACACAAAGAATCTTTATCGTGGTCCTATTTCATAAGATACATCATTTCATTCAGGTCTTTTGTTTAGACATTGAATGAAATACTTATCAGATATAATTATATCTCTCAAAAAGTGCAGACTTATTTGTACCACCAACTACATTAGCCATTATATAATCTTATCGAATTCTCGGTGATAAGAAACAAAACTACTCAGTCCCTCGTTTATTCAATAATTATTTAACAACCTTTATTTTTCATCAACCTAATTCATGCCTGGGAGATGGATACAGCTAACATCGCCATTACTCCGGTGACTGCTCCATTAAATAACTGTGCCGACATAAGTGCGACCATTTAATTACCTTGTACCCAGCTGCTTTTTTAGAAATGATTTATTGAACGTCACTTCGACGCTATGTTTTTTTTCTCTTGAAAGTGTGTGTGTGTGTGGGGGGGGGGGAGGTGGACATAAATCTAGTAATTCTCAGGCAAACACATAGACATCCTGGCCACTTAAGTCAATGTAATGACCTTCTTCTTCTTCGTTCTCAATTATGAATATTGAGTTTTGCGTGCCACGAGTTTTGCGCCAATTGACCCGTGGTCTCCGACTTCAGCCTGCTGTATTTTCTGGATTTGCTTCCATAGCCTTTGGTCAGCCAAGACCATATGCAAGGCAGCAGTTGTTTTTGGCAAGTGATGCATCGTTCACATGCCACGGCTGAGGGTTCCACGCATTACCCCGCCGCTTTTCACCCATTTGGAGCTGGGTGGAACTCGGGGACGCCCTAGGCCCCGGGAACAAGACCTTGGCTTCCCATGGATTCCAACCTGGCCCCTTTGGTATAATGTAAGTCCAACCCGGCCACATCAAATGAATGTAATGGCCAACCTGGCCCCTTTAGTATATTGTAAAGACCATTCTAGCCACTTCAGCTTAATGTAATGACCAACCTGCCCACTTTTAATTAAATGTAATGACCAACCTGGCCACTTTTAATTAAATGTAATGACCAACCTGGCCACTTTAGTTTAATGGAAGGACCAACCTGGCCACTTTTGATTTAATGTTATGACCAACCTGGCTACTTTTAATTAAATGTAATGACCAACCTGGCCACTTTAGTTTAATGGAAGGAGCAACCTGGCCACTTTTAATTAAATGTAATGACCAACCTGGCCACATTTAATTAAATGTAATAACAAACCTGGCCACTTTAGTATAATGTAATGACAAACCTGGCCACTTTAGTATAATGTAATGACCAACCTGGCCACATTTAATTAAATGTAATAACAAACCTGGCCACTTTAGTATAATGTAATGACAAACCTGGCCACTTTAGTATAATGTAATGACCAACCTGGCCACTTTTAATTAAATGTAATGACCAACCTGACCACTTTAGTTTAATGTGAGGACAACTCTAACTGTACTAGAAGTGGGCTGTCAATAACCTCCTACTAAATTATAGATCGTTGGTATTCATCCATGCACTGTCACGTGACAAAATATTGTGTATTTCAGTCCAACGTTTAACTATCGTTTTGTTAATATTTATGTCTGTTTCTTTGCCCCCCCCCATAACAGAAGTAGCAGGATCAAAATGATGACACTTTCTTTCCCCCGAGGTTGGTAAAACATCCAACTCGCTGTTATCAATGAACTTAATTGGCACGCGCCACGTTATGAGATAACATACCTCCGATCCAATCATACGTCCATTATTTTTGACTCTATAATTCCTCTAGAACCAAGCTACCACTAAATCCCTCCCACCCAATCATACGTCCATTACGTTTTAACTCTATAATTCTTCTCAACATGCTACCACTAAACGAGCGCTGTTACAATAATATTATCTTGGGTTCATTATTAAAAGATGATCAATGATCTTCAATTTTTCAATACAACTTCATCATTTGACGGTCTTACAATCCCCGAGTGACAGTTAGGGTGGTCTTACAATCCCCTGGTGACAGTTAGGGTGGTCCTACATCCCCTGGTGACAGTTAGGGTGGTCTTACAATCCCCGGGTGACAGTTAGGGTGGTCTTACATTCCCCGGGTGACAGAGTTTAGAGTGGTCTCCCTCAGCGTTTAAACCAGATCATGGCATGACTCGTGGATTGACGTCATCGGTGATGTTTTAAGCCTGTTTAAAAGCACACTTGAAAATTAACCGCCGTCTGCTGTTAGTGTTGGGAACACGAGTACCAAACGTGTGGAATATTTTACCATAAATTCATAAACCGTTGGAGTGCTTCAATATGACGACTTACATCGGCGTCATAAAAATAAAGAAGTACTTTCACCGTTGTCGCTGGAAGCCGCCTACCAAATTTAGTGAAGATGAGGGCCCTGGAAAGTGTGCACCTGACACTGCAAGGGTCGGAACTAGTAGGTTTTGACACGGTCTTGTTTTGTGACTCGAGATCGGCGCTCCTGCTGTCCGAGAAACGTAGCACCCACCTAGTCGATGCCATCATGGAGGACGTGGGCAGACTCGAGAGACTTGGTGGCAGGGTCACAGTGCAATGGATCCCTAGCCACGTGAATGTAGAAGGCAATGAAATAGCAGACTCGCTGGCAAAAGCTGGAGCAGCCCAACCCCAACCAGATGTCCCAGTCACATATCTTGGGGAAAAGACGTGGCTAATGGACCACTTCAGGGAAAAGTGGTACCAGGAGTGGGAAGATGGGGCGACAGCCAGAGGGGTATTCGCTAGCATGCCCAGGCCGAGCAGATCAGACCAGTGGTAGGGTCTAAAACGAAGGGAACAAAGTTTGGTGACCCAAATGCGCACCGAGCATTGCCCAACCAAATCTTATTTTAACAGTCTGGATCACAACAGGGACCCCAACTGCCGCCATTGCAGCCAAGCCTCTGAGACGATCACACACTTGTTGACGTCATGTCCTGCGCTTGACATAGCCTGGGAGGTTAGGGGGGCAGTGGAGTCCTAAGTTCAGACAATGTTGTATGGCACTGCCCAACAGATGGAGCAGATTGCCCAAGTAATAGCCAAGGCCTTAAGAGATTATATCTCAGGTCCAAAGAATATGTGTTTAGTTTAGTGAAGATGAGGAGATAAGACAGTTTAACATGGCCAACGTTGTCAACCGTTAAGTTGGTTGAACTTCGAGTTTTGGTGTAAAACCTGCTAAACATTTGGAAATCTTTTGCCTTCTAATTTTCAATATGTGTGATCTTATGTAACAAGTTTGATCGAGAACATACAATGTGGCCGGAACACTTGTTAGGAGTGTACTCAACAACACACTAAAGTGCCTGGCGATAATTGAATGAAATATAAAGTATATATATTATTTATTATTTATATTATTTATGTATAAAAACAAAGAATTAAAAACATAAAAATTTCAAAAAACATTTTGGTTTAAAAGTCTAGATCATGATGTGTAGATTTGTTCATCGAAATTTGTCGAAGTGGTGTAAAATAGCATTGGTCTCACTACACAAATGTGAGTAGTGTTTGGAGAGACGTGTGAGACTTGTTAGTAGTGAGACTTGTGAGTAGTGAGTCGTGTGACTAGTGAGACGTGTGCGTAGTGAGACGCGGTGGTCGAGTGGTAGCGCGCTCGGCTTGCGTACCGAAGGCGAGGATTTGTTCCCGGGGCCTGAGGAGTCCTCGAGTCACCCAGCTCCGAATGGGTACCTAACTAGACAATAGTTAGGCGCAGTGGCGTAGCTAGGGGGGGGCGGTGGGGGCGGTCCACCCCGGGCGGCACTCATTCAAAGGGCGGCGTTTGTGGGCATTTAAAAATTAAAGCCATTTCTGAAAAGTGCCCATTTTCTTTTAAAAGGGGAAAAACCATGGTGAAACAAAAAGAATCTTAATTTTGAGTTTTAATTAACGGATTCGTGCAACATTTGTTTTATTACATAGTGATTGTTATAACTAACGTAAAATCGTTTAAAATTTTAAAACGCTCAAAAAAGGTAACGATTTGTTTGGAAAATTAAGCGGTATACATCACAGATGGCCCTTTTATAAGAAAAACTGCACAAAAAACAGCAACACATCACTGCTGGTCCGAAAATATGTAGATCTACTATTAATATCACCACGACGGTTTTAGCGTGGAATTTCGACATTCGCAGAATGATGCGCTTACAAGTACCTACATGACATGGTGGTTCGAATAGTGTGTTTAACTTGCAAGTAGCACATTATATTTCTGTTTCAGGTTTCATAAAATTCTTGTAAGATAACTAATAAAAAATTTAATTTAGTTTCTTTTTATTGCATTAAAGTAGCACATATAGCTTGTGTTTTTCATTAAAATAAGGTTATTAATTGAAAATGAACGGTTATTCATTTTCCCGTTAATAAACACCACAATAACACAAATCATTCCGAAAAATACAAACTTAAAAATGTCAAGCGTCTTGGAAAAATTGACAAATGAATTAACTAGTAAAACGAGATCAGATGCTGGAATGTTATTCAGTTCAATGCAAATATTTTTCTTTTCCATGATATCTCAATTTATGGGAACCCGTCTTTTTTAAATTAATGCAAACTATGCAAAGCCATTTCATGGAACAAAGATATGTGCTATTACAGAACGCTGTTTTCAAAGAGTTGGAGGTATTCAATGATCACCAAG
>MUZC01004784.1:172667-193305 GCA_002072015.1 Radix auricularia
TTTTATCGATTAAAATTATTTTAATCGATAAAATAGTGATTAAAAATAGAACAATGTTTTTGTTTTTTTAATAAATAATTAATATTAGTTTTTATTTTATCATTATTTTTTTACGTACAAAACTTCTCCGTTAAGGGAATTCAGAAAGAGTATACTTTAAAATAACCTGTTTTATAAGGACAATGATATTTTTAAAATAAAAAAAACATTGTTTTTAACTATTTAACAATAACAAAATTTAAATTCATTGACATTATATTGAACTAGATTCTACTTATTTTTAAATATATCCCCTAACAATAGTACGTGTTTTAAATTTAATTAAATTAAATACTTATGTTATGGGCATTTTAAAAAATGCAATAACAGGGCACAAAATATGAAGGAAAACGAAAAAGTGAAAAAAGAGATTATGAGGTCTTAGAAAAAAAATCATAGCTTTCGAACCACTTGGGATAAAAAGATGATCTTTATGTTTTTACTAATCATCAAACAATTTCTATAGTCTATACAGCTGTATTACTTTTATATTTATAAAATTAATTTGAAATTTTCATTCAAGTGCCTCAACTTTAATAAGTTATTTAACTTGTTTTCAGTGCTAACTGTTTTAAAAATAAGTTAATGCAAATATCAATTGCCCGTTTTTATTACTTCCCTTGAAATTTTCAGTTTAATGACGTCATACATCTTTATTTTTAGCTTAACAAAATTATCGATTAATTAATCGGTAATTTTTCAAAAGTTAACGATTAAATTTAATTTAATCGATAACAGCCCTAGTATAGATAATAAAACATATGTTTATATACTGATGTATACAATTTCTTTTTTATAAAAAAATTTATATAGATCTATTTATAAATAAAAAGTAAAAGCATATTAATTGTTAATGTTTTTTGGGTGTACAATTTATTTACAATATCTTTTGTTTTATTGGGGGTGGGTGGGCGAGGGGGCAGCGACTCTTATAACTTTCTTGTGGCCTTCAAAACAATTATCTTGTATTTCTATAATGTTTTAATTATAGGTAAATCATCTTATGTGGCCTCTTTTATAACTGCTGACATAAATAGGGTATGCAATGGTAAAATTGTTCCCCACCTTATACAATGTACTTTGTTTAGAAAATGAGCGTGTTTAAAATAATGTTTTTTTGTCATGTAAATTAAGTTTAAGGCTGCACTCTAATATCGTAACACGCGTGAAACCACGAAAAACTTCATTGAATAAAGTGTCGGTAACCATATATGTAAGTGGACCTTTTATTTACAGTTGCGCGTTTTGAATGACGTAATATGTGTGCCCCCCCCACGGTGCGTGACGTCATTTATGGGCGGCCCCTAAAAGGGCGGCATATTGAAGACCGCCCCGGGCGGCAAAAGCTCTAGCTACGCCACTGGTTAGGCGGTTGGGGTAATGCGTGGAACCCTTATAGCCGTGGCCTGTGACCGCTGCATCACTTGCCAACAGATCATCTCTCATGGTCTGAGGACGCAATTATCTTCTGCATAGAAGGAGCGTCTGTATATTTAAGAAGAAGAAGAAGTGTGAGTAGTGAGACTTGTGAGTAGTGAGACGTGTGAGTAGTGAGACTTGTGAGTAGTGGGACGTGTAAGTAGTGAGACGTGTGAGTAGTGAGACTTGTGAGTACTGAGACGTGTGAGTAGTGAGACGTGTGAGTAGTGAGACTTGTGAGTAGTGAGACGTGTGAGTAGTGAGACGTGTGAGTAGTGAGACTTGTGAGTAGTGAGACGTGTGAGTAGTGAGACGTATGAGTAGTGAGACGTGTGAGTAGTGAGACGTGTGAGTAGGGAGACGTGTGAGTAGTGAGACGTGTGAGTAGTGAGACGTGTGAGTAGTGAGACGTGTGAGTAGTGAGACGTGTGAGTAGTGAGACGTGTGAGTAGTGAGACATGTGAGTAGTGAGACGTGTGAGTAGTGAGACGTGTGAGTAGTGAGACTTGTGAGTAGTGAGACGTGTGAGTAGTGAGACGTGTGAGTAGTGAGACGTGTGAGTAGTGAGACGTGTGAGAAGTGAGACGTGTGAGTAGTGAGACGTGTGAGTAGTGAGACGTGTGAGTAGTTGCCCTATTTCCCACCTTACAGTAACTGTTGCCATATACTCACCTTACAGTAACTGTCGCCCTATTTCCCACCTTACAGTAACTGTTGCCCTATTTCCCATCTTACAGTAACTGTTGCCCTATTTCCCACCTTACAGTAACTGTTGCCCTATTTCCCACCTTACAGTAACTGTTGCCCTATTTCCCACTTTACAGTAACTGTTGCCCTATTACTTACTTTACAGTAATGGTTGCCCTATAACCCACATTATAGTAACTGTTGCCTATTTCCCACCTTACAGTAACTGTTGCCCTATTTCCCACTTTACAGTAACTGTTGCCCTATTTCTTACTTTACAGTAACGGTTGCCCTATAACCCACCTTATAGTAACTGTTGCCCTATTTCCCACACAACAGTAACTGTTGCCCTATAACCCACCTTACAGTAATTGTTGCCCTATTTCCCACCTTACAGTAACGGTTGTCCTATTTCCCACCTTATAGTAACTGTTGTCCTATTTCCCACACAACAGTAACTGTTGCCCTATAACCCACCTTATAGTAACTGTTGCCCTATTTCCCACCTTACAGTAACTGCTGCCCTATAACCCACCTTATAGTAACTGTTGCCCTATTTCACACCTTACAGTAACTGTTGCCCTATAACCCACCTTATAGTAACTGTTGTCCTATTTCCCACACAACAGTAACTGTTGCCCTATTTCCCACCTTACAGTAACTGGTGTCCTATAACCCACCTTACAGTAACTGTTGTCCTATTTCCCACCTTACAGTAACTGTTGTCCTATTTCCCACACAACAGTAAGTGTTGCCCTATTTCCCAACTTACAGTAACTGTTGCCCTATTTCCCACCTTACAGTAACTGTTGCCCTATTTCCCACATTACGGTAACTGTTGTCCTATTTCCCACCTTACAGTAACTGTTGTCCTATTTCCCACACAACAGTAAGTGTTGCCCTATTTCCCACCTTACAGTAACTGTTGCCCTATAACACACCTTATAGTAACTGTTGCCCTATTTTCCACCTTACAGTAACTGTTGCCCTATTTCCCACCTTACAGTAACTGATGTCCTATTTCCCACCTTACAGTAACTGTTGCCCTATTTCCCACCTTACAGTAACTGTTGTCCTATTTCCCACACAACAGTAACTGTTGCCCTATTTCCCACCTTACAGTAACTGCTGCCCTTTAACCCACCTTATAGTAACTGTTGCCCTATTTCCCACCTTACAGTAACTGTTGCCCTATAACCCACCTTATAGTAACTGTTGTCCTATTTCCCACACAACAGTAACTGTTGCCCTATTTCCCACACAACAGTAACTGTTGCCCTATTTCCCACACAGCAGTAACTGTTGCCCTATTTCCCACACAACAGTAACTGTTTCCCTATTTCCCACACAACAGTAACTGTTGCCCTATTTCCCTCACAACAGTAACTGTTGCCCTATTTCCCACATAACAGTAACTGTTGCCCTATTTCCCACACAACAGTAACTGTTGTCCTATTTCCCACATAACAGTGACTGTTGCCCTATTTCCCACATAACAGTAACTGTTGCCCTATTTCCCACATAACAGTAATTGTTGCCCTATTTTCCACTTTACAGTAACTGTTGCCCTATTTCTTACTTTACAGTAACGGTTGCCCTATAACCCACCTTATAGTAACTGTTGCCCTATTTCCCACTTTACAGTAACTGTTGCCCTATTTACCACTTTACAGTAACTGTTGCCCTATTTCTTACTTTAAAGTAACGTTTGCCCTATAATCCAACTTACAGTAATTGTTGCCCTATTTCCCACCTTACAGTAACGGTTGTCCTATTTCCCATCTTACAGTAACTGTTGCCCTATAATCCACCTTACAGTAACTGTTGCCCTATAATCCACCTTACAGTAATTGTTGCCCTATTTCCCACCTTACAGTAACGGTTGTCCTATTTCCCACCTTATAGTAACTGTTGTCCTATTTCCCACACAACAGTAACTGTTGCCCTATTTCCCACACAACAGTAACTGTTGTCCTATTTCCCACACAACAGTAAGTGTTGCCCTATTTCCCACCTTACAGTAACTGTTGCCCTATAACCCACCTTATAGTAACTGTTGCCCTATTTCCCACCTTACAGTAACTGCTGTCCTATTTCCCACCTTACAGTAACTGTTGCCCTATTTCCCACCTTACAGTAACTGTTGTCCTATTTCCCACACAACAGTAACTGTTGCCCTATTTCCCACCTTACAGTAACTGCTGCCCTATAACCCACCTTATAGTAACTGTTGCCCTATTTCCCACCTTACAGTAACTGTTGCCCTATAACCCACCTTATAGTAACTGTTGTCCTATTTCCCACACAACAGTAACTGTTGCCCTATTTCCCACCTTACAGTAACTTTTGCCCTATAACCCACCTTATAGTAACTGTTGTCCTATTTCCCACACAACAGTAACTGTTGCCCTATTTCCCACCTTACAGTAACTGCTTCCCTATAACCCACCTTATAGTAACTGTTGCCCTATTTCCCACCTTACAGTAACTGTTGCCCTATAACCCACCTTATAGTAACTGTTGTCCTATTTCCCACACAACAGTAACTGTTGCCCTATTTCCCACACAACAGTAACTGTTGCCCTATTTCCCACACAACAGTAACTGTTGCCCTATTTCCCACACAACAGTAACTGTTTCCCTATTTCCCACACAACAGTAACTGTTGCCCTATTTCCCACACAACAGTAACTGTTGCCCTATTTCCCACATAACAGTAACTGTTACCCTATAACCCACCTTATAGTAATTTTTGTCCTATTTCCCACCTTACAGTAACTGTTGCCCTTTAACCCACCTTATAGTAATTGTTGCCCTATTTTTTACCTTACAGTCAGTGGCGGATTTAGCTATAGGGCAGGGGGGGCGGGTCGCCCGCCCTCCCCCGCGCCCTGTTGGGTCTAAAATGGCGCCCCCCTTATGACGCCCCTAATAAACACTAAAAAGGTGTAACTAGAGCAGAAAAAAAATTGTTAAACAAGAAACTTTTAATCAATCACATAACCACAATATGACAATATTGGCTTGCTAAATAGCGTATTTCAAAACTGTAATATCGGGTTTGATCAGTCAGGAGAGTCGCAAAGGGGAAAAGAATAGAGAAGCATTGAAACGAATGACTGTGTTTTAGCAAAACAGAGGACACAGAGAACAATCTTGCTTTATTGATGGTAGTTGTAGAAATACTGGACATTTTCGTTAAATGTTAAGTTTATTAGCCAACTATGATTCCACTTTGGACAGTCATGTAAAGTTTAAAAAAGAAAAATGAAATTTATTTAAGTAATGATGTGCAAATTCATTTAATTCAATCATTTGCACCTGAATTATCAGCAGCAATTGATAATAAAGTTAAGTCTTCACATTTATTTTCTTAATTATTGATTCAACCATTAATATATCTAAAATTGATCAGATGTCACTTTACGTTCAGTTTTAAAATTAAGAAATGTTGATGAAAGATTTATAGGCTTGTATACTTTGGTAAACAGAAATGCTGCAAATCTGCATTTGCTTAGAAGATTCTAAAGGAAATACACATTACAAAAGCGAAACATTGATATCACAATCTGCGGAGGAAAGGCATACGATGTCGCATATGTGATGTCTGGAATTAAGAGTGGACTTAAAACTTTCACCCAATGTTGTGCCCATGTTTTGAATGTGGTCACTATCGAAGCAATGTCAGTAAACAGTAATGTACAGTTGTTTTTTGGCTCAGCTGAAAGGTTGTATGCATTATTTACGTCTTGTTTACCACGTCTACATACTCTTAAAAAACATCATAAATCTCAATATGAATCAACGATAAATGCTCTGAAATGACTTTCTGATACAAGATGGGCAAGCATTTGCTTAGAAGATTCAGTCGATGCAGTTGTTGGATCCCTATCTGCTATTCTAGCCACTCTAGAAGATATAACTTCAGGGGAATCAACATAACATAGAGGAAGTATCAGAGCAGAAGCTGTGGGACTATCTGTTCTAATAACAAATATTCTTTTGTTTTTTCTGATGCTATTTGTACAAAAGCTGGTTGATATTTTCGTGTTATCAAACCACTTGTAGCGCAAGAGTATTGACATTGCAATTGCAAAACAATTGATCGATGTTGAAAGAAATAAGTTTGTTGAAAAGAGAAGCGATCAAGCTTTTTAAAATTCTGAAAGCAGATGTCTAATCATCTATTAACGAAAATTGTTCCAAACTAGATGTTAAAAAAACAAAATTTAAAGAAACTCCAATTTGCAAAAATTAAAAGTATGGCAGGTAAACTTAGTAGAGATGAAAGGGCTGATGATCCAACTACTAGTTTTAAATCTGAAACGTAGTTCACTATCTTGTATACACTACTAAAATAAATAGATGATCGATTTAATGACTTTAGGGGCATAGCTATTTATGTATATTGTATTGATCCATCACAAATGTTGGAAGAAAATAAAGATTCTCTTCGAAGTTGATGCAAAATTTACATACACATTAACCTTGAAGAAGCAATCGTTTAATATTATACCTTCAAAGATTTGTATGCATCACAACGTCCATCACAACGTCCATCTTAACGTCCATCACAACGTCCATCACAACGTCCATCACTATCTACAACTAGTGAGCCACAACTTATAGACTTTCTACCATTCTTATTTGAAAAATAAATGGCATCAGGTCTCCCTAATTTGTCAATACTCTATACAAATTTACTTGAATCTTCCTGATAGCAATGATTTAAAATCATCAAAATTATTTGCGCTCAAAAATGAAAAACGAGCGTCTGTCTAGATAGGCAATAATTTCAAATGAACATGAGAACTGTGGCTTTGAATCAATGATAAATCGTTTCGCTTCAAGTAGAAAGGAATTCAAATAAGGCTCAGGGCTCTATACAAATTCGCATAAACTAAGTTTCTTTCTTAGATAAAAAATATACTATTGAAAAAAAAATATACGTCACTATTTTGAAAACATATCTGTTTATATTTACTAAATCAGTAGGCAACTAATTATTATTTCTAGGGCTGCAGAAATTTATGATTAGTTTCTCGAGTAATCATTAAAAATGTTTAAAGATTAAATTATCTTTAACGATTAATTGACCGATCACTTACTCAAAAAAAAAATAAATAAAAAAAATTAATGAATTTCCCGAAGATTACACGTACATTTTGGTTTTAAACTCTGATTGACGGGAATGTTCAAAATTTTGATAAATTTTGCCTACTTATCAAACCAAATGAAAAGCGTATTAAGGTAATGATAGTAACGGAGTTTGACTTGGAGAAAGTAATTACGATAGCTCTTCTGATGAATTACTGCGTTACAAAGTGGAGATGAACGTTTTTGTATCCATTAATCCTGTACAATGGTGGAAAGTTAATGAACACCAATATCTGATAATGCCATTCCTTGCTAAGACCGTTTTGAGCATACCAGTAACATCAGTTCCATGTCAATGATTGTTCAGTTCTGCTGGTTATATTGTCAATTAGACCCACTCATCACTTGAAACCATTAATGTCAACACACTTTTGCCTACTTGGTAGAAAGTTGATTTATAATGGAGACATTCCAGTTTTATTTAGATTTTCATCAAGAACGTTAAATAAGTGTTACTTGTGACATCATAAATTAATTTTTTTGGCTTTAATCGAAATTAACGATTAATTAGTCGTTAATTTTTCAAAAGTTAACAATTAAATTTAAATTAATCGTTAACACCCCTAGTATTTACCCAATGATCTATTATTAGTAAAAATTTTCGGCGCCCCCCTGAAATGCTCCTGCCCCCCCCCCCACGCAGACAAAGTTAAATCCGCCACTGCTTACAGTAATTGTTGCCCTATTTCCCACCTTACAGTAACTGTTGCCCTATTTCCCACCTTACAGTAACTGTTGCCCTATTTCTTACCATACAGTAACGGTTGCCCTATAACCCACCTTATAGTAATTGTTGCCCTATTTCTTACCTTACAGTAATTGTTGCCCTATAACACACCTTATAGTAACTGTTGCCCTATAACCCACCTTATAGTAACTGTTGCCCTATTTCTTACCATACAGTAACGGTTGCCCTATAACCCACCTTACAGTAACTGTTGCCCTATTTTCACCTTACAGTAACTGTTGCCCTATAACCCACCTTACCACCTTACAGTAGCTGTTGCCCTATAACCCACCTTACAGTAACTGTTGCCCTATTTCCCTACTTACAGTAACTGTTGCCCTATTTCCCATCTTACAGTAACTGTTGCCCTATAACCCACCTAACAGTAACTGTTGCCCTATAGCCCACCTTATAGAAATTGTTACCCTATTTCTTACCTTACAGTAACTGTTGCCCTATTTCCCACATAACAGTAACTGTTGCCCTATTTCCCACCTTACAGTAACTGTTGCCCTATTTCCCACCTTACAGTAACTGTTGCCCTATTTCCCACCTTACAGTAACTGTTGCCCTATTTCTTACCTTACAGTAACTGTTAACCTATTTCCCACCTTACAGTAACTGTTGCCCTATAACCCAACTTATAGTAATTGTTGCCCTCTATCCCACCTTACAGTAACTTTGCCCTATAATACACCTTATAGTAACTGTTGCCCTATAACCCACCTTATAGTAGCTGTTGCCCTATTTCTTACCATACAGTAACGGTTGCCCTATAACCCACCTTACAGTAACTGTTGCCCTATAACCCACCTTACAGTAACTGTTGCCCTATTTTCATCTTACAGCAACTGTTGCCCTATTTCCCACCTTTCAGTAACGGTTGCCCTATAACCCACCTTACAGTAACTGTTGCCCTATTTTCACCTTACAGCAACTGTTGCCCTATAACCCACCTTACCACCTTACAGTAACAATTGCCCTATTTCCAACCTTACAGTAACGGTTGCCCTATAACCCACCTTATAGTAATTGTTACCCTATTTCTTACCTTACAGTAACTGTTGCCCTATTTCCCACTTAACAGTAACTGTTGCCCTATTTTCCACCTTAGAGTAGCTGTTGCCCTATTTCTTACCTTATAGTAACTGTTGCCCTATTTCTTACCTTACAGTAACTGTTGCCCTATTTTCACCTTACAGTAACTGTTGCCCTATAACCCACCTTACCACCTTAAAGTAACTGTTGCCCTATAACCCACCTTACAGTAACTGTTGCCCTATTTCCCTACTTACAGTAACTGTTGCCCTATTTCCCACCTTACAGTAACTGTTAACCTATAACCCACCTAACAGTAACTGTTGACCTATAACCCACCTTATAGTAATTGTTACCCTATGTCTTACCTTACAGTAACTGTTGCCCTATTTCCCACATAACAGTAACTGTTGCCCCATAACCCACCTTATAGTAATTGTTGCCCTATTTCTTACCTTACAGTAACTATTGCCCTATTTCCCACCTTACAGTAACTGTTGCCGTATTTCCAACCTTACAGTAACTGTTGCCCTATAACCCACCTTACAGTAACGGTTGCCCTATTTCTTACCTTACAGTAACGTTGCCCTATTTCTTACCTTACATTAACTGTTGCGCTCTTTCTTACCTTACAGTAACTGTTGCCGTATTTCCCACCTTACAGTAACTGTTGCCCTATTTCTTACCTGACAGTAACTGTTGCCCTATTTCCCACCTTACAGTAACTGTTGCCCTATTTCCCACCTTACAGTAACTGTTGCCCTATTTCCCCCCTTACCGTAACTGTTGCCCTATTTCCCACCTTACAGTAACTGTTGCCCTATTTACCCCCTTACAGTAAAGTTTGCCCTATTTCTTACCTTACAGTAACTGTTGCCCTATTTCCCACTTTACAGTAACTGTTGCCCTATTTCCCACTTGACAGTAACTGTTGCCCTATTTCCCACCTTACAGTAACGGTTGCCCTATTTCTTACTTTACAGTAACTGTTGCCCTATTTCCCACCTTACAGTAACTGTTGCCCTATTCCCCACCTTACAGTAACTGTTGCCTTATTTCCCTTCTTATATTAACTGTTGCCCTATTTCTTACCTTACAGTAACTGTTGCTCTATTTCCCACCTTACAGTAACTGTTGCCCTATGGGAAGCCAGGGACTCGTTCCCGGGGCCTAAGGCGTCCCCGAGTCCCACCCAGCTCCAAATGGGTGAAAAGCGGCGGGGTAATGTGTGGAACCCTCAGCCGTGGCATGTGAACGCTGCATCACTTGCCAAAAAAAAAAAAAAACAACTGCTGCCTTGCAGATCGTCTTGGCTGACCAAAGGCTATGGAAGCAAATCCAGAAAAAACAGCAGGCTGAAGTCGGAGACCACGGGTCAATTGGCGCAAAACTCGAGGCACTCAAAACTCTATATTCAATATTGAGAACGAAGAAGAAGAAGAAGATCTTAAATAGTCTGTAATCATCTTAAATAGTCTGTAATCATCTTAAATAGTCTGTAATCATCTTAAATAGTCTGTAATCATCTTAAATGGTCTGTAATGATCTTAAATAGTCTGTAATCATCTTAAATAGTCTGTAATCATCTTAAAAAGTCTGTAATCATCTTAAATAGTCTGTAATCATCTTAAATAGTCTTTAATCATTTTAAATAGTCTGTAATCATCTTAAATAGTCTGTAATCATCTTAAATAGTCTGTAATAATCTTAAATAGTCTGTAATCATCTTAAAAAGTCTGTGTCTGTTAATGTCAACCATTACGTTTTTTAAACTCGTTTCAATTTTGTGTCCCTGTGTAGAAATAAAAGTTAACTTTTGACTTATAGTTTGTTGGCTTGACTATAAGCGTCAGAATGACTAACATGCGTATGTTAATATTCAACAAATTGGGGGGGGGGGGAGGTGAGGCTGTCAGGCCAACCCTAAACCTTTTTACGTCTTTTCCATTTACTTTTTGATGTAAATATTTACACCCTGTCATTTAGAGTAGGACATTATCAGCAAAGGGCAAATGCTGTTCAAATCTGTTCCTATTGGCTGTCACGTGCTGTTCAAATCTGTTCCTATTGGTTGTCACGTGCTGTTCCAATATGTTCCTATTGGCTTTCACATGCTGTTCAAATCTGTTCCTATTGGCTGTCACGTGCTGTTCCAAATATGTTCCTATTGGCTGTCACGTGCTGTTCCAATCTGTTCCTATTGGCTGTCACATGCTGTTCCAAATATGTTCCTTTTGGCTGTCACATGTTGTTCCAATCTGTTCCTATTGGCTGTCACGTGCTGTTCAAATCTGTTCCTATTGGCTGTCACGTGCTGTTCAAATCTGTTCCTATTGGCTGTCACGTGCTGTTCCAAATATGTTCCTATTGGCTGTCACATGTTGTTCCAATCTGTTCCTATTGGCTGTCACGTGCTGTTCCAAATATGTTCCTATTGGCTGTCACATGCTGTTCCAAATATGTTCCTATTGGCTGTCACATGCTGTTCCAATCTGTTCCTAGTGGCTGTCACATGCTGTTCCAATCTGTTCCTTTTGGCTGTCACATGCTGTTCCAATCTTTTCCTATTGGCTGTCACAGTCTGTTAATCAGCGCAGGCAATCTAAGGGTCAAGGTTGAAGGAGAAGACAAGGTCATTTATTGGCGCCAACAGATTGTTGTTGGCACCAGCCGTGCCGTGTGCAATCAACCGTCTGCTCACGATGTTGCGTCATACTTTGATAAACTTGTTCTGATTGGTCAGGATATGTTCATATCTACTACCGACTTGGCACCAGGACTGACGTATCATTAACAGGTTATCAATATGACTTGGCACCAGGGACTGACGTATCATTAACAGGTTATCAATATGATCTCCTGCTGGAGTGCGACCTAACAACAAGAAAAACAAACAGTTGTAAAAGATCTATGCAAACTACAAGGGCTCTCACATCGTGTAAATTAAAACATTTTCTAGGCTGTCCGGTCCCATCTGATTAAAAGTTAAATGTCATCTATTTAGCTACCGACTGTCATCTGATTAAAAGTTAAATGTCATCTATATAGCTACCGACAGTCATCTGATTAAAAGTTAAATGTCATCTATATAGCTACCGACAGTCATCTGATTAAAAGTTAAATGTCATCTATTTAGCTACTGCGTGTCATCTGATTAAAAGATGAATATCATAAATATCAATGAAGTCAGTATGGAGTTGGAGGGCGCACCTTGTGACACCATCAGTTGGGACACCTTCAGGGATGACACCATCAAGGGTGCACCATAAGGGGTTACACCATCAAGGGTGACACCATCAGGGGTAACACCATCAGGAGACAACACACTTTTTCCCATAGAAAAAAAAAACGAAAATGAAATGAAATACGTTAAACGCGAACATTTAAAATAAAACAATATCAGTGAACACTCAATAATAAAACAGTCCCAACGAACTACATATAAACAAAATACGACAAAAGAAAAGAAACGGGCGCACCGGAGAGGACATTAAAAAGGGTGGCCATGAAAGAGACGGGTTTATTTTAGGTTTTAAATTATATAAAGCCAACTGGGCTTTGACATGCCGACACCACTACTTTCTCTGATTCTTTCTCAAATAATAATAATAATAAAAATAAATAAATCAAAAGATTTTTACTTTTGGTTAAATAAAAAGAAGGAATATAATCTGTTAAATTTAAATGTCTTTTGCTTTTGTCTTATATTTATGATACAAAAGCTCACACAAAAGCCCGGCGGACCATGTTTCTACTAACAGGAGAAGGGATGAAGGCGGTCAACTGGCGCCTCAAAACCAGTAGCTTCGGGTAGATGAGACCCGTTAACCACGGCTGGTAGCTCATCTAGGAGAGGGAAACTCTTACTCTAAACCTCCGCTGCCTTGCGGCTAGACCCACACGGGGAAAGGCTAGGGGAGTAAACCCCGACAGAAAATCAGGAAATGGAGCTCCTAAGGCGGTCTGCTATTGAATCAATTTGCATTCCGGCAGCTCCTGCGACGTAAATGGTGCCAAGCCGTATCGACATTTGTCGTTCCCTTGGATCCACCATTGACGTGTAGAGGGGGAATCTGCTGTATGGGAAGCAGCTAATTCTCCATAATACCCGCCCAGGCTTGCATCACCTCTGGAGAGGACACTCCAGCGTCACCGAAAGGCGTCGACAAAACACGGGAAGCAGCAGTTACCGGTTATAAGCCAAAGCTCAATTGACGTAGAGCTAGGCGCCAGGGGCTGCTTCCGACGGTGGGAGAGACTACCAATGTCTCACTGGACAGCTACCGCCCGCCTCAAGCTGGGCAGCCCCCAGTCAAATAGGTGCTATCCCGTCATGGCCTGCCTTCTCAACTGGGTGCGTGGAGATTAGAGTACCACTCAACAGTGGGCCACTAAGCCCTGCACCAAGAAACACAAAAAAGAAAAAGAAGACTCCAGCTCTTCGAATCGCTAGCTGGAACGTGAGGACTATGTGTCCAGTCATCACTGATGACCTGCAGTCAATAAACGACACACGGAAGACGGGAATAATTGACAGAGAACTCAAAAGACTAAAGATTGACATCGCATGCCTTCAGGAGACCAGGCTCCCAGAAAACGGTTCACTCAAAGAGGCCAATTACACCTTCTTTTGGCAAGGCAGACCAAAAGACGAACCTAGACAGCATGGTGTAGGTTTCGCTGTTAAGAACACGCTTCTACCATTCATTGAAGCCCCGTCATCAGGCACGGAGAGAATCCTCACTCTACGAGTCAAAACAGCTGTGGGCCCAGCAAACATTCTTAGTGTGTATGCCCCAACCCTCTATGCAACTTAGGAAGATAAGGACCAGTTCTATGGAGCGTTAGACCAGGCAATAGCCAGCATCCACAAATACGAGGCAATCTATCTCCTAGGAGATTTTAATGCTAGGGTGGGGAGTGACCACGAAGCCTGGCCTACATGCCTTGGACTCTTTGGAAGAGGAAACATCAAAGAAAATGGATAGAGGCTTCTGGAATTGTTCTGCTCACGAGGCTTGTGTGTGACCAATACTTTCTTCAAGTGCAAGGAGATACATCAAGTATCCTGGAGACATCCTCGATCCCGCCAATGGCACCAGCTGGACCTCACTATCACCAGGCGTGTACAATTAGCTAGCGTCCTACTCACTCGCAGCTATCACAGTGCCGACTGTGACACGGATCACTCCCTTGTCGCCAGCAAGGTACGTATTATGAGGAAACGTTCGTACCACACTAAGAAAAAGGGAAGTCCACGTATCAATACCTCCTGCATGAACGACCCTGCGACAACGCAGCTGTTCACAGACAAGGTGAAGGAAGGTCTCTCAAAGATGTCCCCATGCGTTACCATTGACTCCAAGTGGACGCAACTCAGAGACGCAATCTACACGTCCGCAATACAAGCCTTTGGCACAAAATCTCACAAAAACTCGGACTGGTTTGATGAACATTGGGATGAGATGAAACCTGTCACTGCAGCCAAAAGGAAAGCTCTTATAGCTTACAAGGGAAAGCCTACACAAGACAGGTTGCATGCCTTAAGGACAGCAAAGTCACTTGCCCAAAAAGTTGCACGTAAATGTGTCAATGCCTACTGGCTTAACCTTTGCTCCAGCATACAATCAGCTGCAGACATGGGCAATGCAAAAGGCATGTACGAAAACATCAAAAAAGCAACTGGCCCCTTGACGTCCAAAGTTGCTCCCCTAAAGTCCAAAAGTGGAGAAATCATCCAAGACCAGGCAGCACAGCTAAAACGGTGGGCTGAGCATTATCTGGAATTGTATTCAACAGCTACCACAGTCTCCAGCACCGCTCTAGATGACATCCCAGATATGCCACTCATGGACGAACTTGATGTCGTGCCCACGCAGGAAGAGCTAAGCAAAGCAATCGACAGCCTAGCTTGTGGAAAAGCGCCTGGGAATGATGGAATACCACCAGAGGTGCTAAAGAGTGGCAAGACAGCTTTACTCCATCCATTGCACGAGATTCTCTCCCTCTGCTGGGAACAGGGCTACATCCCCCAAGACCTAAAAGATGCAAATATAGTGACACTATATAAAAACAAAGGCGATAGGAGTGATTGCAATAATTATCGCGGCATTTCACTCCTTAGTATTGTAGGAAAGACCTTTGCCCGCGTTATATTAACACGTTTATAGAGCCTAGCATCCCGTGTCTATCCAGATTCTCAGTATGGTTTCCGGTCCGGTCGGTCTCCCATAGACATGGTGTTCTCCATACGACAGCTCCAGGAAAAATGCAGAGAGCAGCAGATGCCACTATACGTTGCCTTTGTGGACCTTACAAAAGCCTTCGATTTAGTCAGTCGCAGCGGGCTTTTCCAAATACTGGCAAAAATCGGCTGTCCCCCTCACCTACTTACCATCATCAAGCAGTTCCATGAAAATATGCAAGGCACAGTGCAGTTCAATGGAGCTAAGTCAGAAGCCTTTCCAGTCAGCAGCGGAGTTAAACAAGGTTGTGTACTCGCACCAATACTGTTCGCAATATTCTTCTCTGTGCTTTTTCGATACGCATTCAAGGATAGCAGCGAGGGAATCTGGTTACACACCAGAGCTGATGGAGGACTTTTCAACACTGCCCGCCTCCGAGCCAAGACCAAAACGACAGATGTCCTAATTCGTGAGCTACTTTTTGCGGATGATGCGGCACTAACAGCACACACAGAAACTGGTTAGCAACAACTCGTGTCAAGCTTCTCCAATGCCTGCAAAGAATTTGGTCTGCGAATCAGCTTGAAAAAGACAAACACCTCCACCTACCATAAAAATTGATAATGAAAACTTGGAGGTTGTAGACAGCTTCACCTACTTGGGGTCCAAGGTCTCCAATACACTGTCCGTTGAAGAAGAGATAAATAGCAGAATTGGCAAGGCAGCTGCCACAATGGCCACACTAAATAAGCGTGTCTGGCAAAAAAACCAAGCTAACTGAGAAAACCAAACTGTGTGTCTATCGAGCCTGTGTCATCAGTACACTACTATATGGGAGCGAGACATGGACCACCTACACATCCAAAGAGCGCAAGCTTAACAGCTTCCATTTGCGATGCCTGCGACGTATCCTTGGTATTAAATGGCAAGACAAGGTGCCTAATAGTGAGGTCCTATCGCGTGCCAATACCCAAAGCATGTTCTCAATTCTTAGCGAAAGACGCCTGAGATGGCTAGGACATGTTAAAACAATGAGCCCCGGCCGAATCCCGAAGGACCTCCTATATGGTGAACTTGCTTCAGGAAAGAGGAAAACAGGTCGTCCCGCTTGCGTTTTAAAGATGTCTGTCAAAGGGACATGAAAGCAGCCAAAATCCATACAAGCGACTGGGAGTGTAAGGCAGATGACCGTTCTACGTGGCGCACGGTTGTCAAAGAGGGCGTCATAGTAGCCGAGGAGGGAAGAATGGAGGAGGCTGCAGACAGAAGAGCTAGGAGAAAGGCCAAAACATTTGGATGCACAGAACTCGTGTGTAAAAACTGTGGTAAAGACTGTCATTCACGGATAGGACTGCACAGCCACACGAGAAAATGCAACCCAACCTAACGGTGATGCATCATCGTCTCGGGAGACGGAAGGATGCCGAAAGATATTTATGATATATTTAAGTTTAATTTATTAAAGGCGTGCAAACATCCACATCTATGCTAATATAATTTATTATAAGGAAATTATTTTTTTTTTGAGTAAAGCTCTTTTATGTTATTATTTTGTTTCTAAAAATATTTACAAAATTATTTTCAATTGAAAAAAAAAATCAGCCCCGTTGAAGCGATTTTCACTGACAGATCGGTTGATGCGTACGTTCGACAGCCGGAGTAAAGTTGATCTTGACATACGCCCAGTGGAGTCGCTAGGGGGTGCGGTGATTTGTTTTTGAAGAATTCAGCTGTTACATTCAAGTATTTTGTCCACAATTCATAATTCGACATTTTTTGCAGCAGTAAACAGGAGAATCCTTTACTTAATTTTGTTAAAAAAGGGAAAGATAGTGAGAATTGACAAAATACACAAACAAATTGTGTAGTGAAAATAAATAAAAAAGAAAGTGATAATTTACAAAATACAAACCACACAAACAAATTGTGTAATGAAAATAAATAAAAAAGATAGTGAGAATTTACAAACCACACAAACAAATTGTGAATGAAAACAAATAAAAAAGATAGTGAGAATTTACAAACCACACAAACAAATTGTGTAATGAAAATAAATAAAAAAGATAGCGAGAATTTACAAAATACAAACCACACAAACAAATTGTGCAATGAAAACAATAAATTTGAGGTTTTTTTTTTTTTTAAAAACTAACATGAAAGTGAACGTTTCGGCTAATGACTCATGACGTCATCAGAACAATAAACGTTAAACACGTTCTTACGTAAATAATTAAATTATATTTAAATTATTAAAACATAGATCTACCACTTTACACAATTTGTTTGTGTTTTTTTAAAAATTTTATTTAAAAGCTTTATTGCAGTCCAATTTTATATGAGAATTTACTAGACTTCTAGAAAACTAGAAGACTAAACACAAAGCATGGATAAGCGTAGGACTCGAAGGAGAGTCTGTAAAGGATAAGATAAGATCATTATTTTTTAGTCAAACTGCCTCGTCATACCTTGTCCGGCTTGATTAATTCTATAATAATGATTGATTTTAATTTGAAAGTTACAAAAGAAAGCCATAATACAACATACATTTTGTACATGTTCAAAAGTTTGAATCGTTAAGTGTTGACATTAAGCCAGAAAATCGTAATCTCTACTTTGCATTTTCAAATGATTTGGAAACTGATAAAATTCTACTCTTTCCTAGTTTAGGTTGTAGAAAAATTTGTGTTTTGCAACAAACACAAATATTAAGCTTTTAGTTTGATTAAATTTAAGTGGTCAGCTTGTAGTTTTACAATTAGTTTAGTTAAGTTCGGCAAATAAATCAGCCCTACATAATATGTCGAATTTTTGAGTTATTTGTGTTGCAAATTATTTTCTTTGCTTTCCATAAATTCAACACTGAATCAAAGAAAGCATACAATTGATTTCAAAATGAACTTTTTGATAACCAAAAGTACTTTTCTGTTATTAAGTAAACTACTAAAGTCTTCTTCATTTTCCAAACAATGTTGAGCAAATAGTATCTGAATGACTGTGACGAAATTTGTGAGCCCACTGTGATTTGCAAGAGAATAACAACAAAGCAAAAGGGGAAGTCACTATTGACGAATCACTTGACGGATCAAGGTTTCTAACTAAATATGCAGCGGAGCACATGACCGGTCAAGGTTGCCCGATGTCAGGGTTATGAGAATCACTGTTTGTTAAAGTTATATTCTGCCTGGTCACAAGCTCATGTTGTTGATGTTTGGTGAGCGAGAATCATGTGGGGCGTGGATCATTTCATGCAAGGTCAGTCCAGGCCCACGGGTATATAACTCCGGTGTGTCTCGATGAGAGGGAGACACGTAGCCGGGTGACTGTTGCGTTCTGGGTTCTGGATTGCACTTAAGACAGAACTCTTGTCAATAATAATATGTTCTTTATTGTGGTAGTAATACACGTATAGATAATCCTTCACTACTACACAATCTGCATTAGTACAATGAAGTCAATACAGCCATCCAGTACATCCAATTCCAGGCTTACAGGCTCCGTTTGTCACAATATTCGAGCCACCTCGATAAAACGTAGGACCAACACTCCCTAGTACCACATCGTCCTCTCGTCCACCACACACTAGCCTCTGACCTCTACTCGACTCTCTTGGACACACGCACACTACACTATTTATAGCCCTTGGGCGAACTCTTAAAAGTCATGGCGTGACATTCAAGTGTCCGTTTAACTGAACACAGTTCACAACATTTTCACAACAACTCACAATAAACTCAGTGACAGTGATTCTCATACCATGACAGTGACAAGTGAACACGAGGGATACAGGAGTTTTAGCGTTGCCGTGTTGGTCTGTTGGACTGTATGGCTGACTTATGTTGTAACTAAGATACACGGAGATATAGTAGCGCTTGTTACAGTTGTACATATAATGTGACAAGTGGACACTCATGACAATAAAGATTGTTTTAGTAAAAGGACTTAAGTTCATTACTGTACGCCAGTTGGTGTGTGAGCCTCGGACCTGTACCCCTAGACAACGATACCTGACACCCGATAGTGAGGCCGACAAGCAACATCAAATCAGGAAGAGCCGCATAAAATTACACATCGTGTATAAAAGTTGGTACACCGGCACGACTCGTTCTTTTCCGCCCAAGTGATTACAGAGAGCTGTGTCGTATGTGAATTCAATCCACTGAATTACATCCATAGCCATCCTTGTCGTGAGAGAACCGGCATCATTCCGTTGGCCAGAATCTATGTAAGTTTGAACTCTAACTTGATTCCCTCGTATTTATAAGCATATTTCACTCCTTGTTTACATATTAATCTTCGTGCAATGTCATATTGAAATTGTAGAGACATGTTGACCCTTTGACGCCATGCGCGGCCACGTGCGACATTGTACTTCTCCTTTCATAACTAAATGTGATAACACGTGATCCATCAGGTAGATGGATCGAATTATATTGGTGTAACCAATAATATTATTGTATTTATTCCACCATCCACTTACAAGATGGTAACGAAATATTATTTCAATTTCATGTTATGAAATATATTAAATAACCATGTGTTTTATAATAATGTATTTTGATCCCCTTTTGGCACCTTGCTCTAAATGCTCGGCAGCCGAAAGGGTGGATTAGACAGACAAGTAGAGAAACTACCCATATGCGTATTCTTTCTATATTAGTCTGGCTTAGTCTGAGTGAGTGACC
This sequence comes from Radix auricularia, assembly GCA_002072015.1. Taxonomy (NCBI): domain Eukaryota; kingdom Metazoa; phylum Mollusca; class Gastropoda; family Lymnaeidae; genus Radix; species Radix auricularia. Next base: position 192,602 of record MUZC01004784.1, read on the forward strand.
TGGGCTTTTATATTATTTATACTTTGCGTACATTTCAGAAAGTTTAATATTTCGTATTTATCAAAAAAGTACAAGTTAGGTGGGCTTTTGAAAAAGGTTGGCTCCGTAGGCGCCCTAAAAAACTTGGCGCCGCAGGTGCCACGGCGCCCCGGCACAATCTAGTTAATAATATAAAAGCCCACGTCACTCACTCACTGGATGTGGAACGCTGAGGAACGATGTACAACAGTCTACAGCAGTTAGTTGAAAAATCGTGTGTTGATTAGCGCTGTAAAATATTTAATATGACGTCTTTGTTTGGTGTGCATCGGTGCGCAAAATACAACCCCTATTATTAAATACTTTGCGTACATTTGAGAAAGTTTAATATTTCGTTTTTTATCAAAAAAGGACACGTTAGTTGGGCTTTTGAAAAAGGATGGCGCCGTAGGCGCCCTAAAAAAAGGGAGGCGCCGCAGGCGCCACGGCGCCCCGGCACAATCTAGTATAATTATAAAGGCCAATCAATTTAAAACTTTCCAATCCTAATTACAAAATTTTAACAAAGGTCGAGTTAATTGATAGCGCACATAAGATTCTGTTGGTTTTTTTTTTTAAAGAGACATCTTCACGGTAAACTTGGAGTAACTTAAATAATCAATATTGGCAATTAAAGTGTAAAACTAAATCAAACAATATTGAGGAACAACGAAATCATACCCTCA
>MUZC01004784.1:205736-224304 GCA_002072015.1 Radix auricularia
AAAAAAAAAAAAAAAAAAAAAATTCATGCGTTTGCCTATTCGGGAAATAGGAGAGTTAGTGATTTTTAATTTTTATATGACACATATAAGGAAAAAATGTTTTTGGGGCCCCTGCCCCCATGAGTGGTAACTTTACCTTTTTTTCAAATTATCGTTGAGAGCATGTACTCAAAAATTTTTCAAAGTTTCATGCTTCTACCTGCACGGGAAATAGGAAAATTGATTTTCACTTTTTATAGAGCCCATATTAGGAAAAAATCTTTTTTGGCCCCGGCCCCACTTGAGCAAGATTAAAAAAATTCTTTTTCGCCAATTTTCGTTGTTAGCGGGTACCCAACAACTTCCAAAACTTTCTTGTTTCTACCTACATGGGGAATGGGACAATTAGTGATTTTTACTTTTTATATAGTTAATTTTAGGAAAAAAATACATTTGGGCCCCAGCCCACAGTAAGGAATGTTTGAAATAATTGTTCACCTACTACCATCGTGGAAGTGTATTTAACAAATCCTTAAATTTTCATGTGTTTGCCTATTTGGGAAATGGAGAATTAGCGATTTTAAATTTTTACGTAGCGCAAATGAGGCAAAAACGTTTTCGGGGCCCCAACCCCCATGAGTGGGAAATTCCCAAAATTTCATGCTTCTACCTACACGGGAAGTTGGAGAATTAGTGATGAGTGAGTCAGTCAGGGCTTTCCCTTTTATTAGTATAGATTTGACCATTACCTAATATTTGATATTAGACAATTACCTAATACTTGATATTTGACCATACCTAATATTCGATATTTGGCCATAACTAATATCTGATATTTGACCATTACCTAATATTTGATATTTGACCTTTACCTAATACTTGATATTTGACCATTACCTAATATTTGATATTTGACTATTACCTAATACTTGATATTTGCCCATTACCTAATATTTGATATTTGACCATTACCTAATATTTGATATTTGACTATTACCTAATATTTGATATTTGACTATTACCTAATACTTCATATTTGCCCATTACCTAATATTTGATATTTGACCATTACCTAATACTTGATATTTGACCATTACCTAATACTTGATATTTGACCATAACTTATATTTGATATTTGACCATTACCAGATACTTATTTTTTCAACTGTGAGTTTATGTTGACGCAGTACAAGAAAAGCACAACTTGACTTAATTATTTAGTTCAAGTTTGAATACATTTATGGGTAGCACCATCTCAAAGTGTCTCATGGGAAGCACAATATCAACGTGTCTCGTGGGCACCATATCAAAGTGTCTTTTGGGCACCATTAGTGTCTCGTCACTAAGAATTGATCTTTGAAAGTTGCTAACACATTGTATTATTTTTTTTATCTTTAGGAAAATTTGATTTGAAAACATTTTGTCCATATGGCACACATAGACCATAAGACGTGTCACTGGTACAGATAGACCATAAGACGTGTCACTGGTACAGATAGACCATAAGACGTGTCACTGGCACAGATAGACCATAAGATGTGTCACTGGCACAGATATACCATAAGACGTGTCACTGGCACAGATAGACCATAAGACATGTCACTGGCACAGATAGACCATAAGACATGTCACTGGCACAGATAGACCATAAGACATGTCACTGGTACAGATAGACCATAAGACGTGTCACTGGCACAGATAGACCATAAGACATGTCACTGGCAGAGATAGACCATAAGACATGTCACTGGCACAGATAGACCATAAGACATGTCACTGGCACAGATAGACCATAAGACGTGTCACTGGCACAGAAAGACCATAAGACATGTCACTGGCACAGATAGACCATAAGACATGTCACTGGCACAGATAGACCATAAGACATGTCACTGGCACAGATAGACCATAAGACATGTCACTGGCACATATAGACCATAAGACATGTCACTGGCACAGATAGACCATAAGACATGTCACTGATACAGATAGACCATAAGACGTGTGGGACCACTGTCGAGGAGCGCACACTCTGGCGGGAAAATGTGCGTGATGGCATTCAAATCACGGAGGCGCCCCTCACAGCAAGGAGTGAAGAATGAAGGGCCAGGAGAAAGGGGAAGGGGGGAAGAGGAGCAGGACTAAACGCCATCCTTCCATGAGGACGGACGGATGCCATACTATACTATGACATGCATACATATGTTGTAAAAATAAATGTAGCTCCCAGCCCCCCAAAATAAATAAATTAACCATTTGTCTGATCAAAAGGTTTTAACGGTGTCAAATACAAACATTTATTTACAGAAATAGGAAGAATTTAGAGTGCCATATACTGAATGTTACAGTATTATCAACAATTCAACTTTACTTGACATATTTTATCTTATCTATTACAGACGATCCAACTATACAGAAGATCATTGCTTCCTACGGTTTTCCATTGTTGTATTTAGTCTTGCATATTTACTAGAGTTTAAAATAATAAAGTAAGCAGAAAAACGACAGGGGTGAGTTAAAAATGGTCAAAAATAGCGTGACGTACTTTATGGACAACCGCATATTGAACCAATTATCTATGATACAATAAAATAATAGTAAAAAATATGATATTTATCCTATTTTCTATGATAAAATAGAATATTTACCAAAAATATGATATTTATCCTATTTTCTATGATAAAATAGAATATTTACCAAAAATGTGATATTTATCCTATTTTCATGATAAAATAGAATATTTACCATAAATATGACATTTATCCTATTTTCTAGACGAGTCCACATTTAATAAACAGACCTGTAGGAAATCCTAATAAATAGCGCATTAAAACTTTAGTATCCGCTCATGTTAACTGATCCTTGATGGTTGAAACATTTTGGTCTGTCGTGATGGTGGGAATTATTCATTAGCATCTCCAGCCCTACCCCACCTCCGTTTATGAAGACCATCAGGGGAGGTTAATCAATGGTTGAGTTGAACGGAAGTACGACTAAAATAAACAGATGACCTGTCTGGTCAGGCACGAACTGAGGAAGAGAATATCTCAGTACTGATATCAGGGGCGGGAATGATGACATTCAAGGGCGGCATTAATTTAAAAAAAAATAATTTAAATGTTTGTCTCTTGAACTTTACAGACGAGCTATAAAATAGGCACACACCCACATCTATGAACACATATTAAGTTCGAGTTTGGTACATTTTTGGCATTTGTGATTTAAAAAAAAAATATTTTATAATTATTTTTTAGCCCCATAACCTCTTTTTTCGAGGTCGTAGGGGGTTCTCAGAACATTCTCGGGCTTGGTAGGCACTGGGGGCGCCCATCCCTCTCCAGGTCAGCGGAGGACTTTCTTAGCCTTTGTCATTTCTCAACATTTGTATAGTGGCTATTCCTAGGCTCGATCCCACGCCCCTCAGCTTGTGAGGCAAGCGCACTATTGACTTCGCTACCCAGCCGCTTTTACTTATGATTGTAAATGTTTATACTAATGTTTACGAAACAATGGAATATGAGTATGAATTATGAGTTATATGTAGACCCAATTTCATAGGCAGATGGCAAACAGGCTAAACGAGGAAGAGATAGTTGGACGCGGTTCAGAAAGAATTTAAGCTCATTGGGTCCGGCATGGAAGCCAAATGCCACTGGACAAGAATGGCTGACCAGGTGAGGGACATTCTGTGGCACCAACGATGATTATGACGACATGTCTGCTGATCTACTGACCTACTGACCTATAGAAGTTTCCTGAAATATTTTGTTACATTTCAACGGCTATACAAATTTGCAAAATATGAGAGGAAAATTATTTGTTAAAATTGTAATTGTCGAATTATGTTCACTTTCAAATGTTCACTTTTAAATGTTCACGTTAAATTTAACAAAGGTTCCTGATTTCCATTATTAAGAAATATTTTTTGAAATAAAATAGAAACCAACAAAACAGTTTTGTTCTTTTATGTTTTTGAATGAGAACATAACAGTTTAATAACAGTTTAATGACATTTTAATAACATTCTAATAACATTTTTTTCACGGCTGTTTTTTAAATAGCTTAAATAGCTGACATTTTTGTGTCAGCTATTTTTTGTTATTGGGAAGTTGCCTGAGGGAGAAATCTGAAATAATCTTTACAGACTGACTCTCAGCTTAGATAATCTTTACAGACTGACTCTCAGCTTAGATATTCTTTAAAAGTGAACAGATTGACTCTTATCTTATCTTAGATATACAGACGCTACTTCTATGCAGAAGATAATTGCGTCCACTGCCGTCCACAGACCATGAGAGATGATCTGTTGGCAAGTGATGCAGCAGTCCCAGGCCACGGCTATAGGGGTTCCACTCATTACCCCAGCGCCTACCTATTGTCTAATTAAGTACCCATTCAGAGCTGGGTGACTCGGGGACTCTTCAGGGCCCGGGAACAAATCCTCGCCTTTGCGTGGATTCGAACTCGTGACCATCGGTACGCCAGTCGAGCGCGCTACCACTCGACCACTTAGATAATCTTTACAAGTTTACAGATTGACTCTCAGCTTAGTTTTTAAAAAAAACAACAAAAAACACAACTATTTTTGGTGTTGAGTTACAAAAAATGTGTTAAGAACTTTATTTCCTAGGTGCCATATGTTTGAGTATCTATTTTTATGAAGTCATACCACTGTGTGAAATATGTGTTGCTATAAAACCAATTTGTCCAAAGTGTCAAGAAAGATGATTTTGCGACCAATCTGAGTCATTTTGCGACCAATCTGAGTCATTTTGCGACCAATCTGAGTCATTTTACGACCAATCTGAGTCATTTTACGACCATTCTGAGTCATTTTACGACCAATCTGAGCCATTTTACGACCAATCTGAGTCATTTTACGACCAATCTGAGTCATTTTACGACCAATCTGAGTCATTTTACGACCAATCTGAGTCATTTTACGACCAATCTGAGCCATTGTATGACGAATCTGCGTAATAAGTAAAAAAGTAATCAACAAACTTGAAACGAAAGGGTGTTTATAAAAAATATAAAAAAAACTTTTCATTGAGTCAAAGTTTAGCCCGCACATAAAAAAATTCAAATTTTAGCTTTAAGGAAAAAAACAACAACAAAAAAATTAATAAATTTTAAAAAAACAACAAAAACAAAAAAAAAAACAAACTAGAATCTATGTGAGAATTGTGTTTATAAATCTCTCAAAGGCTCGCGGTAAACAGTGAACATTATTGTAGTTAATTGAAAAGAAAACACATTAGATCTATTCACGTTCTTGAATTGTGTACATTTAGGTCGTTGGAATGCCAAGCACAAAGTTGTGTGTCTAGAGTTTCTGTAACTACAAACAACAAAAAATGTATCAAGATTCCAGTCGGTTTTATGTTTCTGAATAATGATTAGTAATGTAGTCTTGATAATAAAAGTTGATATAGGTTCAAAGTAATTCTCGAGTGAATGTTTTTATTGGTGTGAAATACATTTAAAAAATCTTTTAGAAAACAAAAAAAAAAGTTCAATTGTGAGATATTGTGATGGCGAGAATACGTTATAGAAGCCGCCATTCCAATCTGATGCAATAGATTACAACATAATTAAACAAACTTCCTGCATTTTCTGTACCAATAATTCTACATCAATTTAGTGTTATATTCAACAACAAATTAGAGTTACTTTCTGCACAAATTCACACATCTTCATGTAAACAATTTCCAAAATTAAAACACAAAACGCAAGAATAACCCCACAGCCACAACAATAAAGCAATCCTTGAAGGTATTTAACATCCAGGGGCGATCCCTCATTCATTCTATCGGTGACGCCCTTTACTAAGCTTGTTGAGTTGTTTTTTCTGTGTAGTAGATGATCTAAGACTCCGGTTTCCGTCATGCGCAGTAGCTCCTCGGAAATGAGTTCCGAAAGTTTTGAATTCTTTGGACACACGAATCCCATGTTGATGGTCATCAAATGGTCAGTGATAATGACGAGGTTGGACATGTCCTCACTGCGTTCTTTCAAATATTCGAGATCCCCGCTGAAGAAAAACGTGACGAAATTTTCCGTTTTAAGTTTGACAATTTGTTGCTCAAATGATCCCAGGACCGTGGGGTCAGTTTGAGAGAAGGACATCATTCTGTCGTAAAGTTCTTTCAGGGTCGAGCCATTTTTAGCATTTTTCATCACGTTAAAGAAAGATGACTCTCCGAAAAGGCCCCACTTGTAGTCTCCCCTTTTCAAAAGTTCCTCAAACGTCGTAAACGGGGGGCTGTCCTGGTGACCAACGAGTTCTGCGGTTATGTTTCCCGTGAACGTTGCGGTGAGGACGAGAACCATTGAACACCAAGACCACAGGAGGAGGCGTGCCGAGAGGTGGGGAGGGCAGGGGACGTTGTCCTGGTTGAAGATTGACCCAAGGAGTTGAAAGAAAATCTCCACGTGATCTTCCAAAGATCTGTAATTTCGCTGCGAGCACGAGTTACCTCTGGCCGGTTGACAGTGTAACTCTTCTAAAGACAGGGAAAGTTTAGTCATACGTCCTCTCGTTTCCATGGCAACATCATCCAAGGACCAGACGCTAAGATCTTTGTTCACATCACATTTGTGGGCAAGACTGGGTCTAACATTTTCATCTTGAGAAACACTGCACACGTGATCAGACGCCATGTCATCATCACCAACAGGTGCGTGCACTCCACAATATAAACAAAACATTTGATTGGTTGTTTGGGTACCAATGCTCCTGACATGAGCAACGCTTAATTTAGACCGAGCCTTTTCATTGGCTGAAACAGCTTTTATTGAACAATACTCGTGTCCCGCACCTGGTTTTGTAACATGCTCCCCGGGAGACTGAACATTCTCTCCGGGAGACTGAACATTCACTCCGGGAGACAGAACATTCACTCCGGGAGACAGAACATTCACTCCGGGAGACAGAACATTCTCTCCAGGAGACTGAACATGCTCCCCGGGAGACAGTCGAAGAAGCAGTAGGTACCAGATCATCGTCAGAGCCAGGGTGCACAACAAACAAATATAAACCTCAACTTTGAACTGCCAGAGGGGGAACCTCACGCCTCCACTTTGCCGGTTGAGGTAAACGCCGCTGACATTGCTCCACAGCAAAGGGTAGGTAACCGTGTGGTTGTAATACATCATGGAGTTGCTGATGTACGTGGTCGCCCCGAGATCCACAAAGGAGCCGCCAACAAGTGTGGCAAAGTCGGCCCACGTGATGTTGTCGTCCTCCCCTGGCTCGGGGGTCAAGACGTAGGTGAAGTTCAAGGACTTTGACATCGTCTCGATAACGTCCACATACAACCCGTCGTAACGAAGTTTTCCCGTTGACTTGTCCAGTGTCTTGTACAGGTGTGAGAGCCATTCTTTGGCCAGGATCTCTAAAGGTCTTCCATTCATGGCCAATTGTTTATTCGGGAAAATCCGACAGTTTCGGCCATTCCCGCTGGCGAAGATATTAGACTCTCTTACTTCCACGAATTCTCGGCGTCTATTGGCCCGCCACATAAGCGTGTGAATACTCTCCAACTTGCCGTACGCGTCACTGGCAAAAGCTACAGCAACATTGTCGATTGATGTTGTCGTCAGTGTTGCCAATAATTTATTTCTCTCGGATTCTTGCGCTATGACAAGAAGACTAATTTGATGCGGCATTAGCGCCCCTTCCCCGCGTTGTGTAGACTCGAATACGCGCTGAATACCTTCTACTACAATTCGAGGATCAGGCATGATTAAAATATAATTTCTCAATCTGTTTTTGACATACGTGTCCCAGATCAGGGCATCAATTTTGTATTTTTCGATAATTGTTATTCCATCGAAGTGCATCATTCGAATGGTGTGTCTCTGCATCAACTCGAGAACCATCGAGACTGCCCAGTGGTCAACAGAATAGGAAGTCAACAAAACGACACTTTCCACGCCACACATTTTCAAAATCTCCTTCGTAAGAAACAACCAGGCGTCGATTTCCGGTTCGGGTTGCCGTGGTAACACCTGACCTACACTTCCTGTGCAGCACGCAATTACCGACGAATGACGTAAAAAGACCGGACAAGGTGTTAAATGGAAGGCAAGGCTAAGGAAAACAGCGAGTTGTGATCGCATCTTTCAATAATATCTAAGTCTAATAGTTCATTTAATAAGAATGTCACCAACACGACGAATTTTACATGTCATTATCCGGAGGTAAGATGAAACATTCGGTAAATCTAGAGTCGGAGCGTGTTTAGAAGAATGTAACACTTAAGTAAGAAGGCGTGGCATTATTTATGAAGCCCCCAGTTGCCTCTCTTATTTCTGACATCCGCCGGTTGTCTCTCTTGTTTCTTAAAGGCACCAGTTGCCTCTCTTGTTTCTGACATCCACCGGTCGTCTCTCTTGTTTCTCACAGATATCGTGATGTGTTGTTGATCCTCGTCTTTGGATCAAGCAATCCGCCAACACCGTGACAATCAATATAGAGCCGACCAATGGCCGTGACAATCAATATAGAGCCGACCAATGGCCGTGACAATCAATATAGAGCCGACCAATAGCCGTCACGATAGCTTGTTTGTTTAAGACAGTACAGTTGGGTTAGTGTCTAGTGTGTGTGTGTTTGTGTGTGTGTGTGTTTGTATGCGTGCGTGTGTGTGTTTGCATGCGCGTGTGTGTGTTTGCATGCGCGTGTGTGTGTTTGCATGCGCGTGTGTATTAAGGTTGTATACAACAAAAATCTGAAATTCGTATTAATATCGGTTTTTGAAAACGATTCGCGGTAGCCAGGGCCGGCCCTAGAGTTTACGGGGCCCAAGGCAGAAAAAGTGGACACGATTTTTCAACATCCGCCCCATTCGTCACAAGTCGTCTAAAAATGTAAACCCCTCCAATGTGACGTCACAAAGCTTGCAAAACCTCCCCCCCCCCCATATAAAGTCAAATTTTCTATTTGAAAATGAGAATATTTTAAGTCACTTTTGGTCATTTAAGGATGAATTTAGTCAGGCCTGGATTAACCATTAGGAAAACAAGGCACGTGCCTGGGGCACCTAGCATTCTGTTCTCGGGGGCACCACAACTCCTCAAGAAAAATGTGTATATTATCCGGCTAGCCGCACGTAATCGACATGACATTTTTTCCCCAAAACTCCAAGAAGTAATTATAGAAGAAGTAAAGGCTTCCGGTTATTTCAGCACCGGATATTTGACATATAGATGAGATAAGCGTTGCTATTAGATGTGTGATATATGACATATAGATGAGATAAGCGTTGCTATTAGATGTGTGATATTTGACATATAGATGAGATAAGCGTTGCTATTAGATGTGTGATATTTGACATATAGATCAGATAAGCGTTGCTATTCCATCTGTGATATTTCACATATAGATCAGATAAGCGTTGCTATTCCATCTGTGATATTTCACATATAGATCAGATAAGCGTTGCTATTCGATGTGTGATATTTCACATATAGATCAGATAAGTGTTGCTATTAGATGTGTGATATTTCACATATAGATCAGATAAGCGTTGCTATTCCATCTGTGACATTTCACATATAGATCAGATAAGCGTTGCTATTCGATGTGTGGTATTTCACACATAGATCAGATAAGCGTTGCTATTCGATGTGTGATATTTCACACATAGATCAGATAAGCGTTGCTATTCCATCTGCGATATTTCACATATAGATCAGATAAGCGTTGCTATTCGATCTGTGATATTTCACATATAGATCAGATCAGCGTTGCTATTCGATGTGTGGTATTTCACACATAGATCAGATAAGCGTTGCTATTCGATGTGTGGTAGATGGAGAGCTTAATGAGCGCTTTTATTACTTTCTCAGGAACCCTTTACTTCTTTTAAACTCTGACACAAATAGACAGGGTCAAGATGTTTGAGAGATGTGATGGACAGTATGACACAAATAGACAGGGTCAAGATGTCTGAGAGATGTGATGGACAGTGTGACACAAATAGACAGGGTCAAGATGTCTGAGAGATGTGATGGACAGTATGACACAAATAGACAGGGTCAAGATGTCTGAGAGATGTGATGGACAGTGTGACACAAATAGACAGGGTCAAGATGTCTGAGAGATGTGATGGTCAGTATGACACAAATAAACATAAAAGAATTAAAAAATATTTAATCCATGACAATTTTGATTTAGTGCGCTCTTTATTTCTTGATATGAGCCCTAAATTATATGACGTCATCTCATCCATTGGCACTTGATTGTGCTGAAAAAATTGATAAGGCGAATAATTAAATAAAGCGATAAAAATTAAATCGAAAAAAAAAACCGATTTAAGATATGAAAATTGAGGAGAGAGAATCTCTGACTGTAGATATACCTTATGATAGATAAAGTATCTCATTGCAATAAGACAACTTGGAATGCTTTATCGTATGATAGAAGCTATTTTAAATTTTCCCTCTTGTTTTCAAAGACTTAATTTTATTTTTATCTTCACGTGCCCGTAGCATGGAATCAGAGCTGCGGTACATATTTAACATTGATTAAATCATTGCTATTAACTTAAAACAAAAATTATAACTTAGTTGTTTTTTTTTCTGTTTGTGTAGATAGTTAAAAATAAGTCTCATCGGAAATGTTGTTCATAACTGTAATCCAAATGTAACACAAAAAAAATTTACAAACACAGGCAATTTAATAACACTCCGTTTAAACCAATTTTCAAATTTCAGTTACAACAAAAATGAAAGGCTTTAAATGCAAACAAAAAATGGCGGACATTGATAGCCAACGAACAAGGGATGTAACTTACTACTTAACTGTGAGCTAACATAAGATTCCGAAGTTATCTCTGAAAACCAAAAACTGGAAACTTTCCGTATGTTGTAGAATCAATAGTACATATAAGAACTGCGTTTTGTATTAAGTACTTAAACACATATAATGAACTATTAGGTGTTGTATTAAGAACATGTACACATATAATGAACTTCGTGTTGTATTAAGTCAATGTACATATATAAGAACTGCGTGTTGTATTAAGTAAATGTACATATATAAGAACTGCGTGTTGTATTAAGTAAATGTACATATATAATAACTGCGTGTTGTATTAAGTAAATGTACACATATAAGAACTGCGTGTTGTAACATCAATTAGACATGCAAATTTTAAATCTAAGTGTTGTAGAATTGATTCTACATCAAATAAACAACGTATGGGAAAAACATCTTAAACTTATACGAATAAAGAAATTTAGGGCCCCCGGCCACGAAGGAATACAATTAGAAGTTCAGTGCCCTATAGCATTTTAATATGGGCTACCAAGTTTTTGTATACTAATGTTGGTTAAGATCCATTCATATTATGCACAGTAGCTAACGTATAAACTTATTGTGTTTATAGCTTATATAAAGAAGAAAATGACATTAGCGTCCATTCAGTGCAAGATGTAAAAATGAAAAAATCCTGTTCATTTAAATCTGCATAATATTGGGTATATTGTAATTTTTTGTCAAGAAAGTTTATAACTGAATGGGAATTAAAATCTGAAACGTTTAAAAATTGCATTTTTGGACCCCAGCCCTGAAGGAATGGTCATTAGGAATTCAGTTCGATATATTATTTTAATACATTTGGTCCAGTATTTAATTAAAAAGTTTGGTTAATACCCATCAAATTACTTAGTAACTAAAGCTTTAACTAATTTTGATGTAGCTCATTTTAGCAAAAGTTGACAACTTCGGCCCCCAGTGCCTTTTAAGTGGTAAAAATCATAATTGAAATACACTTTTAAACGCTTACGGAAACAAAGATTTTGAGCGCCTGTTCCCAAAGGAAATGACATTAGGAGTTCAACGCCGTATGGTATTTTAATATTGTTTTTAATGTATGTAAGTACCAATTTGGTCAGGATCAATTTATTTTCCAAGTAGCCAAAGCTTAAACTAATTATATATTGCTCATATAATGGGAAAAAACATTTGGGGCACAAAAGACAACATTGTATGACAGGACAAAAGACAAGATTGTATGACAGGACAAAAGACAAGATTGTATGACAGGACAAAAGACAAGATTGTATGATAGAACAAAAGACAAGATTGTATGCCAGGACAAAAGACAAGATTGTATGACAGGACAAAAGACAAGATTGTATTCCAGGACAAAAAGACAAGATTGTATGTTCTGTCAAAAAGACAAGATTGTATGATAGGACAAAAAGACAAGATTGTATGATAGGACAAAAAGACAAGATTGTATGTTCTGACAAAAAGACAAGATTGTATGATAGGACAAAAAGACAAGATTGTATGATAGGACAAAAAGACAAGACACAAAACTGTTTCGCCAACTTACCCGATTGGATCTCCTCCGAAACTTCAGCTACGAAAATGTCAATAAATTTGAATATCTCTCAAACTTAAAATGATAAACTATGACCAAAAACGAATGGTAACACAACTATTTATTTATAATGTAAAGTAGGCATTAGTTGAATCATTTAAACATTAGTTACTGACAGAAATAGACTTAAACAAACAATGTTAAAAGATTGGAGTTGGGTGCAGTCAGAATATGGAGACGATAACACAAGAGCTTGACAGATAACACAAGAACGTGACAGATAACAGAAGAACGTGACAGATAACACAAGAACGTGACAGATAAGAGAAGAACGTGACACATAACACAAGAACGTGATACATAACAAAAGAACGTGACACATAACACAAGAACGTGACACATAACACAAGAACGTGACACATAACACAAGAACGTGACACATAACACAAGAACGTGATACATAACACAAGAACGTGATACATAACACAAGAACGTGACATATAACACAAGAACGTGATACATAACACGTTATGTTAAGGAGATACATAGATGAGTCAAAACTTATGAAAATTTTGACAAAGACCCCACTCCCTACCAGACCCCACTCCCTACCAGACACCACTCCCTAACACACTATCCCTACCAGACCCCACTCCCTACAAGACCCAACTCCCTACCAGACCCCACCCCCTACTAGACCCCATTCCCTAACACACTCAACTCCCTACCAGACCCCACTCCCTACCAGACCCCACTCCCTACCAGACCCCAATCCCTACAAGACCCCACTCCCTACCAGACCCCACTCCCTACTAGACCCCACCAGATCCCACTCCCTAACACACTCCACTCCCTACCAGACCCAACTCCCTACCAGACCCCACTCCCTACTAGACCCCATTCCCTAACACATCCCACTCCCTACCAGACCCCTCTCCCTACCAGACCCAACTCCCTACCAGACCCCACTCCCTACCAGACCCACCTCCCTACCAGACCCACCTCCCTACCAGACCCAACTCCCTACCAGACCACACTCCCTACCAGACCCAACTCCCTACTAGACCCCACTCCCTACCAGACCCAACTCCCTACCAGACCCCACTCCCTACCAGACCCCACTCCCTACAAGACCCCACTCCCTACCAGACCCCACTCCCTACTAGACCCCACCAGATCCCACTCCCTAACACACTCCACTCCCTACCAGACCCCACTCCCTACAAGACCCCACTGCCTACAAGATCCCACTCCCTACCATACCCCACTCTCTAATAGAACCCACTCCCTAACACACTCCACTCCCTACCAGACCCCACTCCCTAACAGACCCCACTCCCTACCAGACCTCACTCCCTATCAGACCCCACTCCCTACCAGACCCAACTCCCTACCAGACCCCACTCCCTACCAGACCCAACTCCCTACCAGACCCCACTCCCTACCAGACCCAACTCCCTACCAGACCCAACTCCCTACCAGACCCAACTCCCTTCCAGACCCAACTCCCTTCCAGATCCCACTCCCAACCTGACCCCACTCCCTACCAGACCCTACTCCCCACCAGAGGAAAACAAGAGAAATAAAAGATGCTTCCACGTGCACAAGTCGCAGCGTGATGTAAGCAACTCTTTGCTAGAAGTGTGATAGAATGTACGTAGGTGAAACAGGTCATCGCCTGGGGGATCGGTTCAGAGGACATCTGTACTATATAAATAAACAGATGTAATTGTTTTGTCTCTAAACACCTCATTATTGGCTGTTAGACATTCAGTAACTGACATTCTATATTCGAACAAGACCCCGATAAGGCCTAAAAGGAAGATACATTCATGAAATCCCGCCCACCCCCCCCATCCCGCGCCCTATCAATATCAACATTGCTCTTGATCAAAGTCTGACAGTACTTGCAATTAATTATTTGCACTGATGAAGACAATTTCTTAAATGTTTACTAAAGCATTTGTCTATTTGTAAGTCTTTCATTTATTGTTTTTATTCACAATATTGTCCTTTTTGTATTTAAATGTTGCTATTTAAACAAAATGATTTTGTGAATTTTTAATCTTTAGGTTTTTAATGAGATTATTTGTAAATTAATCTTCAAAGAATTGTTGCTTTTAAAGCTAATACTTACATACTTACATATTTTCATACTGACGCTTACATTCTTACATATTTTCATACTGAAACACTTACATACTTACATATTTTCATACTGACGCTTACATTCTTACATATTTTCACAATGACACTCTAACGTTCTTACATATTTTGATACTGAATACTTGAATACTTACACACTTACATATATACAGACTTTCATATTTATTTACTTTCTTACAAACTTACACACTTACATACTAATATACTTACATGCACTTACATACTAAAATACTTACACACATGTAAATACTTACACACTTACATACTAATATACTTACACACTTACATATGTAAATACTTACATTGTCCCTCTGAAGCTTTATCAGCTGGAAAGTAAAATACTAGCTAAAATACAATTTTGCCTCGTCATAAAAAATACCTCCGTGAAATGAAAAAAATAATTTTAAAAATTTTAAGTTTAAAGTAATCAATTAATGGAAAGGAAATATAATTTTATTAAAGTATATCTAGTCGAGAAAAAGTATCTAGAAAAGGTTAGCGTTAAAAAACTAAATAAAGAAACCATTTTGTCCAAATTTTTAGGATGTTCAAAAATTATTTGAAAACATAAGTTTTTGAAAACATATGAAAATGTTGAGACAATTAAAAAAAATTTTTTAAGTAATAAAATCCAAATATGTAAGTCATCTTAAAATAAAGTCACAATATGTAAGTCATCTGAAAATAAAGTCGCAATATGTAAGTCATCTGAAAATAAAGTCACAATATGTAAGTCATCTGAAAATAATGTCACAATATGTAAGTCATCTGAAAATAAAGTCACAATATGTAAGTCATCTGAAAATAAAGTCACAATATGTAAGTCATCTGAAAATAAAGTCCAGGATACAGAGCCAAATCCAGCATAAAAGGGGAAACAAATTTAAAGCTTAATCGTATTTTAAAATCTGGTTGAAAAGTTAAAATGTTCGATGTGAACACATTACAGACATACACAGAACTTACATACAGTTGGTATGTGAACACATTACAGACATACACAGAAATTACACACAGTTGGTATGTGAACACATTACAGACATACACAGAACTTACACACAGTTGGCATGTGAACACATTACAGACATACACACAACTTACACACAGTTGGTATGTGAACACATTACAGATATACACAGAACTTACACACAGTTGGTATTTGAATACATTACAGACATACACAGAACTTACACACAGTTGGTATGTGAACTTGAAACACAGATCCTGTATAGTAGAAATAATTTTATTAGTGAGCCCCTGTAGGCAGGAAATGTTTGAAAATATTTCATGCTGAATTTTAAATGCCAAAAAATTTCTAAGTCCCACCCGAGAATGAAAAAAAAACAATGTGAAAAAAACAACCCTGGAAACCCTTGGTCACGTAATTACTAGAGATACGTTATTTCATTCCAGCAACTTAATGACCAATAACGTTGCCACGCCTCTGTCTTGGCAACACCACTGTGTGACTACATGAATAATGGGACACCACTACTCCTGCTATGTGACACCACTACACCTTCTATGTGACACCACTACACCTTCAATGTGACACCACTATACCTTCTATGTGACACCACTACACCTTCTTTGTGACACCAGTACACCTTCTATGTGACACCACAACACCTTCTATGTGACACCACTACACATTGTATGTGACACCACTATACCTTCTATGTGACACCACTACACCTTCTATGTGACACCACTAAACCTTTTATGTGACACCACTACACCTTCTATGTGACACCACTTTATCTTCTATGTGACACCACTACACCTTCTATGTGTCACCACTACACCTGCTATGTGACACCACTATACCTTCTATGTGACACCACAACACCTTTTATGTGACACACATATACCTTTTATGTGACACACATATACCTTTTATGTGACACACATACACCTTTTATGTGACACCACTACACCTTCTATGTGACACCACTACACCTTTACATTATTTACATACGCCATGTTAGTCACATGATTTACATACGCCATGTTAGTCACATGGTTTATCTGATGTTGTGATACCTTTATTTAGGTTATGTGGTTTATCTTATTATTAGTTACCTTTATTACAGTCACACGGACTCTTCTTTAAGGTCAGGCCTGAAATGTTGTCAATAAATCAGTTTAATAAAACTTAGAGTCAATGAGATCTTACATTTAAATCTGAACAATTGTATGGCTTTATGTTTGCTGTAAATGAAAGAAAAACTCTAAACAATTGTTTGGTTCTATGTTTGCTGTTAATGTAAGAGAAACTCTGAACAATTGTTTGGTTCTATGTTTGCTGTTAATGTAAGAGAAACTCTGAACAATTGTTTGGTTCTATGTTTGCTGTTAATGAAAGAGAAACTCTGCATTAAATCACAATTTGTTTTAAGGAGGTTTCATAAAAAGATCATGATCTATATATATATATATTAGGGCTGCGGAAATTATTGATTATTTTCTCGATTAATCAGTAAACATTTTTATCGATTAAAATTATTTTAATCGATAAAATAGCGATTAATATTGCATCGTCTATCTTTTAAACAATTTTGTCGATTTATTAAAAAATAATTAATCATTAATAATAGTTTTCTTTACGTACAAATTTCTCTATTAAAAAAAAAAAATTTCAAAGTGTAAATTTTAAAATAAGCAGTTTCTATAAGGAAAATAAATTTTTTTAAAAATAAACATTGTTTTTACTAAATTAACAATGACAATGTTTAAGTTTATTGACTTAAAATGAACTACTTATATTTAAATATATCTACTAAAAATACTATATTTTTTATATTAAAAACTTAAGCTATGGACATTTTATGAAATTTTCAGTTTAATGACGTCATACATCGTTTTTTCAGTTTTAATCAAAATTATCGATTAATTATTCGGTAATTTTTCAAAAGTTAACGATTAAATTAAAATTAATCGATAACAGCCTTAATATATACATATAATTCTCCTCATGGTTGAACCATGCCGGACACAAAGCTGTCTAACCCCACCGACCAATCAGCTGGCAGGAAAAGGTAGTGCAGAGGGTGGGGGTCATCGAGACCAACAATGCATTCAATTGAGGTCAATTACTTTGTTCTTTTACAACAACAGAATAGCATGAAATTCGTAGTGTAGTGGTTATTACATTTGCCTAATACGCGGAAGGTTATGAGGTTCAAGCCCCAGCTAAGACATTACTTTTTAATTTTTAAAATGATTGTAACTGGTGGTTACTCACGCAAGGAATAGCCAATCGTTCCCACAACGACAAGAATTATGGCCCCTGCTATAGCTGGTGTCCAATTGGTTGCAACTTCCTTAACATCTATGTGGAGATAAACGATATTTGATATACAACAATAGGAACTGTTTAAACCAAAAATTGTGTCTGGGGATAAACGATATTTGATGTAAATTAATAGGAACTGTTTAAACAAAAAAGATTGTGTGTGGGGATAAACGATGTTTGGTCTTATCTACGTGCATGTTTGGTCCTATCTACGTGCATGTTTGGTCCTATCTACGTGCATTTTTGGTCCTATCTACGTGCATGTTTGGTCCTATCTACTTGCATGTTTGGTCCTATCTACGTGCATGTTTGGTCCTATCTACGTGCATGTTTGGTCCTATCTACGTGCATGTTTGGTCCTATCTACGTGCATGTTTGGTCCTATCTGTCACGGTTAGATGTTATGGTGTGAGAATGACTGAGCGAAAACGTAGGGTGAATGATAAACAAAGCGTGAACACCCGTGGACTTGAATACTCGCTCACCGGGTGTTAACATGGGAGTGTGTAGAGATGTCAGGTGAGAGGGGCAATGTGGAGAGTGTGTGATATAAGCAGGCAGAGGAACGAGTAAGGACAGAGAACATTTTTTTTTAGCGTGGACCAGGACGGTCAGGTTTTTGTCGATATGTTGAGAGAGAGAGACAAACACAGTGAACGTATTCTTTGATAGCTGCTACACTATATTGCTATGGATATACATATGTCTATATATGGTGTAAATAAACGTCATTTACTCTGTTGAGTTCAAGTCTCGTGACTGCTTTTTTACAACTGTACTGTACGCCTGA
>MUZC01004784.1:226596-242773 GCA_002072015.1 Radix auricularia
GGTTATCGCTATATTCTCACTCTGGTGGACACGGCGACGAGATGGCCGGAAGCAATACCACTTAAAAGGATCGGTGCCGAAGACATACAGGAAGCACTCCTCATCATATTCACTAGGATGGGATTACCTGATGAAATATTGTCAGACAACGGCAGTCAATTTAAGTGTGACTTAATGGCCCAAGTTACAAAATTGATGGGAATCACCCAAAGGTTCAGCACGCCTTTACACCCACAAAGTAACGGAATGGTAGAGAGGTTCAATGGTACACTGAAAACATTACTCACTAAAGTAGCCATCGAACAACCGAAAGATTGGGAAGCACACGTACCGGGAATACTATTTGCTTATCGAGATGGTAAGCATGAGTCAACAGGATTTTCACCATTTGAGTTAATGTTCGGACGAAAAATTAGAGGGCCCATAAATATCATTAGAAATATTTTTGGTGGAAAAAATGAAAATATAGAAGGTCAAAAACCACATGAATATCTAAATAAATTAAGAGAAAGATTACGCGTATGTGGCACACTGGCGAGTAAAAACTTGAAAATTGCGAAAGAAAAACAAAAAGTTATGTATGATCGTAAAGCCAGGAAAAGAGATATAAAAGTAGGCAGTCTTGTGGTGGTGATGAAAGCGTCATGCGGGAGTAAACTACAAAGAGCCCGATGGCATGGGCCATATAGAGTGATGGAAAGAATAGGGGATTGTAATTATATAATCCAGGAAAAAGGGAAACGGAAAACATATCACATAAATATGCTAGTAGAGTATTTTAGAAGGGACCAATCACGACAGAATCAGAAAGAAACTGGTACCGATAACCATATTAGGAACGGAGAGGCAGTCACGGCTTACGCAGTCGTGATAGAGGATAACGAGGGGGAGGATGATAGCCCAAACATTAATGCTTTGACCACTCAGACTATTGGGATTACTGAATCTGTGAGAGATGTGATAATTAATCCCGACCTCAAACAGTATGATAGGGAGAGGATAGAAGAGATATTACATAAATATGCTGACATTATCACAAACATACCAGTGAAATCCACGGTAGTATCTCACTCCATTGAGTTAAACACAGACAAACCGATCTGTCTTAGACCATACCCCATACCCTTCTCATCAAAGCAAGAAATAATAAAAGAAGTTCGGCAAATGGAAAATGAAGGGATTATTGAAAAATCCTCCTCCTCCTATTCTTCACCAATAGTCCTAGTGAAAAAAAAAGATGGCTCCACACGTTTTTGTATTGATTACAGAAAACTAAACGCCATCACGGTAACAGATGCAGTACCCATACCTAATCAGGAGGATTTATTTATTCAGCTGAGACATGCTAAGTATTTCTCGAAAATAGACTTGGTAAAAGGATACTGGCAACTACCGGTAGAAGTAAACTCTAGGAAATACACCGCTTTTCAAACGGACATAGGATTGTATCAGTTTAAATACATGCCTTTTGGGTTGTGTAATGCTCCAGCCACCTTCGCACGTGGCATGCGCCGTGTTCTCGGGGATCAGAAAAATGTTGTCAGTTTTTTTGATGATATTTGCGTGTTTGGGAGGTCCATAACTGAACATAATCAAGCACTGGATCAGGTACTTGACAGATTGAAAACCGCGCGGTTGACTGCACGACCGACCAAAATGGAGATTGGGTTTACGGAAATAGAGTTTCTGGGTCATATAGTAGGAGGGGGTGCACAGAGACCTAACGCCTGTGTAACCTGTAAAATACTAAATATCAAACAACCTAACACCAAGAAGCAAGTGAGGAGCTTGTTGGGATTGGTAGGATATTACAGAAAATTTGTCCTTGACTTCGCTAACATCTCTAGCATACTGTCAGATTTAACTAAGAAGGGAAAACCGGAAAAGGTGCAATGGACTAGCCAATGTACGGAAGCACTTGATAAACTGCAAAAGGCTTTATCCACGCAACCAATCCTTATGCTACCAGATCTAACACGGGAGTTTGTAATCAGAACGGATGCGAGTGAGTCCGCAATAGGGGGATGCTTAATGCAGGAACGAGAGGGACTACTACATCCTATAGCGTAAGTAAGTAGAAAACTTTTACCTCGTGAGACCCGATATGCGGTAATTGAAAAGGAATGTTTGGGGGTCGTTTGGACAGTCAAACAATTTTCAAGATATCTTTTTGGTAGCCATTTTACAATAGAGACTGACCATAAACCATTGACTGTGTTACATACAGCTAAGACCATTAATAATAGAGTTGCGCGCTGGGCGTTAACATTACAAGAATACATATTTACAATCAGACCGATTCTAGGGGCTGATAATACATTGGCGGACATACTTAGCAGACAATGGTAGAGAACCGTTTAATTGAGCTACTTGCGTCGTTTATCTATAACATGTTTTATATATGAATTACTTGTTAACTTTTAGCTATGTGTTTTCTCTTATGAATCTGATTGCTATAATTCATAAATTCTGTTATTAGACTATAGAGAAACGACTGGTCTATAGCATGCAACATCCACTATGTGAACATGTAATAATTTGATGAGAACAATAACTTTAAGGGCTAAAAGTTTTCTTGGCACATGTATATATTGTTTAACTAAGAATGTGATTGATATTGATAACATGCATGTTTAAACTTAAAATGTCGACCTTTCATTTTTTGCATTGATTTTATAAAGCATGTATTTTGATTAGTAATAAGCTTTGCTTCCCTCGAGTATGAGGTATTGTGGTAGTGTAGTGGTACAAACAGTACGAAAACCTGTTGGTTTTTCACATTGTACACCCTGTTTAGTTATTCAGTTATGAGATTTTAGGGTTTAGAAATGTACAATTTTTTCTGAAATGTTACATAGCAAGCATTTCACATGTGATTATTCCAATTTTTGCAAGGGCTATTTGTTATTGATATCTTAGTGTGTAAGTTTGGTATTGGGATGATAGCACACACCAAAACATAAACACCATAATAATTGTATAAACTCGCGACATTCTTGCTAAGGTCGCTCGTGAGGAGGGGGGTGTCACGGTTAGATGTTATGGTGTGAGAATGACTGAGCGAAAACGTAGGGTGAATGATAAACAAAGCGTGAACACCCGTGGACTTGAATACTCGCTCACCGGGTGTTCACATGGGAGTGTGTAGAGATGTCAGGTGAGAGGGGCAATGTGGAGAGTGTGTGATATAAGCAGGCAGAGGGACGAGTAAGGACAGAGAACATTTTTTTTGAGCGTGGACCAGGACGGTCAGGTTTTTGTCGATATGTTGAGAGAGAGACAAACACAGTGAACATATTCTTTGATAGCTGCTACACTATATTGCTATGGATATACATATGTCTATATATGGTGTAAATAAACGTCATTTACTCTGTTGAGTTCAAGTCTCGTGACTGCTTTTTTACAACTGTACTGTACGCCTGAGGTTATATCTGTGGTCAAAAGGGTGGACCAAAAAAATCCCCCTAGACAGCGAGTCCGCCACACTATCTACGTGCATGTTTGGTCCTATCTACGTGCATGTTTGGCCCGAGCTACATACAAACCTTCATCACAATAAAAGCAAGAGGAGCTCGAATCTGAAAATTAATGAAACAAAATTGTTTTAACAAAGAGAATTGTTAATATATTGAAGTTAACAAATAACATTCTCTCATTTGTGTGTTAACAGAGAGTATCATTTATATATATATATATAAATATATATATGTGTGTGTTAGCAAAGAGAATGTTTTAATATATTTCTATTTGCAAAGATAGGAAGCAATAAACTTCTGTACAGAAGGAGCGTCTGTAACATATGAGAAAATCTTTCTAATTTGCGTGTTATCAAAGAGTATCATACATATGTTTGAGTTATTAAATACAATCATTGAAATATTTCTGTTAGTAAAGACAATCATTGAAATATTTCTGTTAGTAAAGACAATAATTGAAATATTTCTGTTAGTAAAGAATATCATTGAAATATCTCTGTTAGTAAAGACAATCATTGAAATATTTCTGTTAGTAAAGACAATCATTGAAATATTTCTGTTAGTAAAGACAATCATTGAAATATTTCTGTTAGTAAAGACAATCATTGATATATTTTTTAAACATACAATTTTATTAAAATGGAAAATCATTCATAAATGTGTACTGACATAGAGAATATGTACTGACAGAGAATGTGTACTGACATAAAGAATGTGTACTGACATAAAGAATGTGTACTGACATAAAGAATGTGTACTGACATAAAGAATGTGTACTGACATAAAGAATGTGTAATGACATAGACAATGTGTACTGACATAAAGAATGTGTACTGACAGAGAATGTGTACTGACATAAAGAATGTGTACTGACATAGAGAATATGTACTGACATAGAGAATGTGTACTGACATAGAGAATGTGTAATGACATAGACAATGTGTACTGACAGAGAATGTGTACTGACATAGAGAATGTGTACTGACATATAGAAGGTGTACTGACATATAGAATGTGTACTGACATAAAGAATGTGTACTGACAAAGAGAATGTGTACTGACATAGAGAATGTGTACTGACATAGAGAATGTGTACTGACATAGGGAATGTGTACTGACATAGACAATGTGTACTGACAGAGAATGTGTACTGACAGAGAATGTGTACTGACATAAAGAATGTGTACTGACTGAGAATGTGTACTGATTAAGATAATGTGTACTGACATAGAGAATGTGTACTGACATAGAGAATGTGTACTGACATAGAGAATATGTACTGGCATAGAGAATGTGTACTGACATAGAGAATGTGTAATGACATAGACAATGTGTACTGACAGAGAATGTGTACTGACATAGAGAATGTGTACTGACAAGAGAATGTGTAATGACATAGACAATGTGTACTGACAGAGAATGTGTACTGACATAGAGAATGTGTACTGACATAGAGAATGTGTACTGACATAGGGAATGTGTACTGACATAGACAATGTGTACTGACAGAGAATGTGTACTGACAGAGAATGTGTACTGACATAAAGAATGTGTACTGATAGAGTATGTGTACTGATTAAGATAATGTGTACTGACATAGAGAATGTGTACTGACATAGAGAATGTGTAATGACATAGACAATGTGTACTGACAGAGAATGTGTACTGACATAGAGAATGTGTACTGACATAGCGAATGTGTACTGACATAGAGAATGTGTACTGACATAGAGAATGTGTAATGACATAGACAATGTGTACTGACAGAGAATGTGTACTGACATAGAGAATATGTACTGACATAGAGAATATGTACTGACAGAGAATGTGTACTGACATAGAGAATATGTACTGACAGAGAATGTGTACTGACAGAGAATGTGTACTGATATAAAGAATGTGTACTGACATAAAGAATGTGTACTGACATAGAGAATGTGTACTGACATAGAGAATGTGTACTGACATAGGGAATGTGTACTGACAGAGAATGTGTACTGACAGAGAATGTGTACTGACAGAGAATGTGTACTGACAGAGAATGTGTACTGACATAGAGAATGTGTACTGACATAGAGAATGTGTACTGACATAGAGAATGTGTACTGAGATAGAGAATGTGTACTGACATATAGAATGTGTACTGACATAGACAATGTGTACTGACAGAGAATGTGTACTGACAGAGAATGTGTACTGACATAGAGAATGTGTATTGACATAGAGAATGTGTACTGACATAGAGAATGTGTACTGACATAGAGAATGTGTACTGACATATAGAATGTGTACTGACATAGACAATGTGTACTGACAGAGAATGTGTACTGACAGAGAATGTGTACTGATTAAGATAATGTGTACTGACATAGAGAATGTGTACTGACATAGAGAATGTGTACTGAAATATAGAATGTGTACTGACAGAGAATGTGTACTGATATAGAGAATGTGTACTGACAGAGAATGTGTACTGACAGAGAATGTGTACTGACAGAGAATGTGTACTGACATAGAGAATGTGTACTGACATAGAGAATGTGTACTGACATAGAGAATATGTACTGACATAGAGAATGTGTACTGACAAAGAGAATGTGTACTGACATGGAGAATGTGTACTGACATTGAGAATGTGTACTGACATAGAGAATGTGTACTGACATAGAGAATGTGTACTGACATAGAGAATGTGTACTGACAGAGAATGTGTACTGACATAAAGAATGTGTACTGACATAGAAAATGTTTACTGACATAGAGAATGTGTATTGACATAAAGAATGTGTATTGACATAGAGATTGTGTACTGACATAAAGAATGTGTATTGACATAGAGAATGTGTACTGACAGAGAATGTGTACTGACATAGAGAATGTGTACTGACATAGAGAATGTGTATTGGCATAGAGAATGTGTACTGACAGAGAATGTGTACCTAACCTAACTAAAGTGTTCTATGTATCCACCTAACCTAGCCAAAGTGTTCTATGTACCCACCTAACCTAACTAAAGTGTTCTATGTACTCACCTAATTCTTACCTAACTAAATTGTTCTATGTACACACCCAACTCTAACCTAAATAAATTGTTCTATGTACTCACCCAACTCTAACCTAACTAAAGTGTTTTTATGTACTTACCTAACTCTAACTTACTAAAGTGTTCTATGTACTCACCTAACTCTAACTTACTAAAGTGTTCTATGTACTACCCTAATTCTAACTTACTAAAGTGTTCCATGTACTCACCTAACCCTAACCTAACTTATGTGTTCTATGTACTCACTTACCTCCAACCTACCTAAAGTGTTCTATGTACTCACCTAACCTAATTAAAGTGTTCTATGTACTCACCTAACAGAACTAAAGTGTTCTATGTACTCACCTAACCTAACTAAAGTGTTCTATGTACTCACCTAACCTAACTAAAACGTTCTATGTACTCACCTAACACAACTAAAGTGTTCTATGTACTCACCCAACTCTAACCTAACTAAATTGTTCTATCTACTCACCCAACTCTAACCTAACTAAAGTGTTTTTATGTACTCACCTAACTCTAACTTACTAAAGTGTTCTATGTACTCACCTAACTCTAACTTACTAAAGTGTTCTATGTACTACCCTAATTCTAACTTACTAAAGTGTTCCATGTACTCACCTAACCCTAACCTAACTTATGTGTTCTTTGTATTCACTTTACTCCAACCTAACTAAAGTGTTCTATGTACTCACCTAACATAACTAAAGTGTTCTATGTACTCACCTAACAGAACTAAAGTGTCGTGTGTATTCACCTAACAGAACTAAAGTGTTCTATGTACTCACCTAACAGAACTAAAGTGTTCTGTGTATTCACCTAACATAACTAAAGTGTTCTATGTACTCACCTAACAGAACTAAAGTGTTCTGTGTATTCACCTAACAGAACTAAAGTGTTCTATGTACTCACCTAACCTAACTAAAGTGTTCTATGTACTCACCTAGCCTAACTAAAATGTTATATGTACTCACCTAACCATAACTAAAGTGTTCTATGTACTCACCTAACCATAACTAAAGTGTTCTATGTACTCACCTAACGAAACTAAAGTGTTCTATGTACTCACCTAACCATAACTAAAGTGTTCTATGTACTCACCTAACCATAACTAAAGTGTTCTATGTACTTACCTAACCTAACTAAAGTGTTCTATGTACTCACCTAACCATAACTAAAGTGTTCTATATACTCACCTAACCATAACTAAAGTGTTCTATGTACTCACCTAACCATAACTAAAGTGTTCTATGTACTCACCTAACCATAACTAAACGGGTTCTATGTACTCACCTAACCTAACTAAAGTGTTCTATGTACTCACCTAACCATAACTAAAGTGTTCTATGTACTCACCTAACCATAACTAAAGTGTTCTATGTACTCACCTAACCTAACTAAAGTGTTCTATGTACTCACCTAACAGAACTAAAGTGTTCTATGTACTCACCTAACCTAACTAAAGTGTTCTATGTACTCACCTAACCATAACTAAAGTGTTCTATGTACTCAACTCACCATAACTAAAGTGTTCTATGTACTCACCTAACAGAACTAAAGTGTTCTATGTACTCACCTAACAGAACTAAAGTGTTCTATGTACTCACCTGTACTCACCTAACAGAACTAAAGTGTTCTATGTACTCACCTAACAGAACTAAAGTGTTCTATGTACTCACCTAACCTAACTAAAATGTTCTAAGTACTCACGTAACCTAACTAAAGTGTTCTATGTACTCACCTAACTATAACTAAACTGTTCTATGTACTCACCTAACCTAACTAAAGTGTTCTATGTACTCACCTAACCATAACTAAAGTGTTCTATGTACTCACCTAACCATAACTAAAGTGTTCTATGTACTCATCTAACCATAACTAAAGTGTTCTATGTACTCACCTAACCTAAATAAAGTGTTCTATGTACTCACCTAACCTAACTAAAGTGTTCTATGTACTCACCTAACCTAACTAAAATGTTCTATGTACTCACCTAACCAAACTAAAGTGTTCTATGTACTCACCTAACCAAACTAAAGTGTTCTATGTACTCACCTAACCTAACTAAAGTGTTCTATGTACTCACCTAACCTAACTAAAGTGTTCTATGTACTCACCTAACCATAACTAAACTGTTCTATGTACTCAACTAACCTAACTAAAGTGTCCTATGTACTCCCCTAACCTAACTAAAGTGTTCTATGTACTCACCTTTCTTGTTGTGGTATTCAGCTGTGTTGTTCTGTAGTGTAACTGTGTTGTGACAAAAAAGATCTTATAGTTACATGTTTTTAAATTCAATAAATATATATTTTAACGTACCTTGTTCAAATCATTAAATGGAGCTGACAGTTTACTTGATTTATCAAAAAAAAAGTTTTTTAAATAGTGAAATACATTTTTCAACTTTGCTAGCAAAACCTATTTATTACGTGAAATTTAAACAATATATAATTTTTATAGAAAAAAGCATTGCCAACTTTACTAGGGAAACCAGTTGATTACTTAAATAGCGAAACAAATTAATACTTAAATAGCAATACTGATTTAATATATATAGCGAAACAATTATTTTTTCTGAAAAAAAAACCAAAACAACCCAAATTATTTTTTAATAGGGAAACCAATTTGTTATATAAATAACGAAATAAATTCATAACTTAAATAAGGAATCAAATTTCGAACTTGTATAAGAAAAAGGCAACGATGAAAGAGAAAAAGAATTGTTCAGAACATAAAAAGCGACGACCTTATCCTATCGAGCTGACATTTAGCACAAAGACTTGCGTCACCGAACAACACCTTGCATCAAAATTTCAGATCGATCGAATGTACCGTAATTAAATTAATGAATGTTTAGTTTATCTCTATATATATCTATATATCTCTATGTATCTCTATGTATCTCTATGTATATCTATGTATCTCTATATATCTCTATATATCTCTATGTATCGCTATGTATCTATATATATATATCTATATATCTCTATATATCTCTATGTATCTCTATGTATCTCTATGTATCTCTATGTATCTCTATGTATCTCTATGTATCTCTATGTATATCTATGTATCTCTATATATCTCTATGTATCTCTATGTATCTCTATGTATCTCTATTTATCTCTATGTATCTCCATATATCTCTATATATCTCTATGTGGCATGCTACAGTTGATCTCCACGGCTCACTGGAGGTTCATACAGTCCTCGATGACCACATCCCCGTGTTTTACAGCATGGGGAGTTCTCAGTCAGTAAATGTTTATGCCAATGTGTCGCGCGCTGCGTATTATGTTGAACATAATCAATATTTTTTTTTATTTATGTCTCATATATAAAGGATTTATAGTCCATTAAAAACCATTGTTTTTACGGGTATTTTATTATTTTATTTTTCAAAGACTGACGCCTCCATCAACTCGGTAACTGAACTTTGTAAAGTTTTCTCTAAACGTTATATATTATATAGTGCTCTTTAGTCTCCTGTCTTATTTTGAGATTAAATTTTATTGGCATTCTATGTTTAACAAGGATAGCACATGTGTAGCTAATGTGTACCTCTTATGTAGCTCATCTGTAGCACATGTATAGCTCACGTGTAGCCTAATTATGTGTTTTCTTTCTTCTTGCTATGAGCAAACACTATTTGTTATTGTGTCGAGTTACATGCCCATGTAGAAGTCTAAAGTATTTCAATATATTCTTGATTTCATCTAAAGTAACCTAAGTTGTGATTCCTGTTCTTACCTCACAATTTATTGTCAATATTGCCACGTGTCTTGGAATTCTTCGGTTTATTTTAATATTTCTTTTTTTTTTCTTTCTTTAAAAAAAATTGTTTTGCTTTATAAAAAAGATTGAATTGAGGTGGAAAGTAAAATGAGTTTACAAAAAGTTTTTGGATTTCAGTGCTGGCTAAAAACTTTTGAGCATGTTAAAAAATATGAGTTGCCATGGCTACACATTATTTTAAGCCAACAAAATTGCTCATGACCTCGTCAGAATTATTATTTAAGTTTTTAAAAATTTCTTACCCTCTTTCCATTTACCATCAAAACGTTTTGGTTTTAGCTCAAAATAAGATTTGTAGAAACTGTAAAACAACACAAAGAAAATGCCAGAGAACAAATTTTAATTTTAAAAAATTAACATTTGGAGCAATATGACGTCAACATAGCACAGTAAATACCTGATGGAGACGTAGTCACATATCCTGGGCCATGATACAATAACAGAATACAATTAGTTATATTTCCTTGATCAATCTGTCATATTTCATTTATACATCTTTTACATTTCATTTATAAATATATTTTAGTGCAGCAAGATATAAATGTGATCGCAATAAAGAATGAAGCCATGCCTAGCCTATGTCTACAACTCCATTGTTTAAAAGCAAGATCTTCGTCCTACTCTTGATGACTTATGATTTTTTGAATGACTGACGTTGTACGCATCATGTGATGACTAGGTAAACATCCCGTGTTCTATGAGCCATCTGCTACACCTTGATTTGTGTACGGTTGTAGGAGCAGTGGCGTAGCTGGGGGTGGAGGGGGCGGTCCGCCCCGGGAGGTACTCATTCAAAGGGCGGCATTTGTGGGCATTTGAAAAATAAACCCAGTCATTTCCAACAAACGCCCCTTTTCTTTTGAAAGGGGAAAGCCATAGTAAAACAAAAAAGAATCTCAACTTTGAGTTTAAATTAACGGATTCGTAGAACATTTGTTTGATTACATAGTGGTTGTTATAACTAAAGCAGAACAGTTTAAGTTTAAAAATTTAAAATCGCTAAAAAAAAAGCTAACTATAGCAAAATTAAGCTGTATACGTCACAAATGGCACTTTTATATAACAAAAGACGGCACAAAAAAGCAACAATACATCACCGCTGGTTAGAATATATGTAGTAATCATATTGCACGACAGTTTCAGCGTGGAATTTCGACATTCTCAGAATGATGTGCTAACAAGTACCTACATGACATAGTGGTTCAAATAGTGTGTTCAAAATGGCAAGTAGTAAATTATATTACTGTTTCGGGTTTTATAAAATTTTGTAAGGTAACTTATTAAAAATTAATTTTACTTTGTTTTTATTGCATTAAAGTAACACAAATAGGTTGGATTTTTCATTAATATATGGTTATTCATTAAAAATGAACGATTATTCATTTCTCCGTTAATAAACGCTACAGTAGTATAAATAATTCCGAAAAAGACATACTTAAAAATTTCAAGCGTCTTGGAAAATTTACATCTGAAGTAACAAGTAGAACGAGCTCAGATGCTGGAATTTTACTCAGTTAATCGCAATCGTTTACTTTTCTATGATATCTCAATTTATGGGAACCCGTCTTTTTTAAATTAATGCAAACTATGCAAACCCATTTGATAAAACAAAGATATGTGCTTACACAGAACGCTGTTACAGAGAGTTGGAAATATCGACTAATTACCAAGTTAAAAGGAGAGAATATGAGTGGGGGACATTCAGAAGACGTGGTTCTATCTTTAGAGCAAGAAGTACAACGAGAAATGTTTTTATCCATAAATGTAATTATAAAAGAAAATAAAAGAACGAGGTGATGAGTTACATGTCTTTGCAAGAAAATATTCGTGTATAATACTATGCAATCTAGGATTCTAAATGAAGAATTTGAACATCAATTAAATTTCTTTATTTACATTGATAAAGAAATGTGCGAGATTGAAAGAGAAAGGATCCAGGTTTTTATGGCAGTCCACGGGGCTACTGCGGGCCCCTATGCAGCTTAGTATGCGAAACTGATTGTTTGGGCCCCAGTTTGGGTAGGAATAAGGTATTAATAAGGATAATACGTGAAAATTAAGATAGGTTGGGCCTATGAAAGCGCTGGGCTCACTGCGACCGCATATGTTGCAGTAGCCTAAGACCCCCCCCCCCCACGGTGCGTGACGTCATTTATGGGTGGCCCCTAAAAGGGCGGCATATTGGAGACCGCCCCGGGCGGCAAAAGCTCTAGCTACGCCACTGTGTAGGAGTTAGGGAGGCGGTAAAGTCGTAGGAGATTTTTTTACAGAAATCTCTCGAATTGTTCCCGTGAATTGTAAGGACTCACGCCCAGTTCAGACTAACGAACATCGCTTCCTTCGATTTGTATAAACCAAGCCAAAGTAAAGCCACAAAACAAATGACACCAACAATGAACACGGCCCACCAATAATGAACACGGCCCACCAATAATGAACACGGCCCACCAATAATGAACACGGCCCACCAATAATGAACACGGCCCACCAATAATGAACATTATCAACCAATAATGAACACAACCCACCAATAATGAACACGGCCCACCAATAATGAACACAGCCCACCAATAATGAACATTATCAACCAATAATGAACATGGCCCACCAATAATGAACACCACCCACCACTGAAGACACAAGTGAACGTTTTGTGTCTCTGGCAGGCGTCCACATATTTGAAGAGGTAGGTGTGTTTTGAGTTGTCCATCAGCAGCTGTTCGGACAGGCAGGGTTGTGTGGTGTTGGTCCAGACGTCATTCTTCCTCATGGACAGCACGGCGTGTTTCAAATCGTGACGGCAGAACTGAAGGACGTGGACCTGACCGATAGCCAGCTTCGTCTTACAGAGACGCCCAGATAGTAGGTCAGCATCTTCAACAATGAGGCTGACCGGATGGACCACTGGGGACATTAATGGCTGATACCAGATGTCTGACAGGGTGGACCACTGGGGACATTAATGATTGATACCAGATGTCTGACAGGGTGGACCACTGGGGACATTAATGATTGATACCAGATGTCTGACAGGGTGGGGGACATTAATGGCTGATACCAGATGTCTGACAGGGTGGGGGACATTAATGGCTGATACCAGAAGTCTGACAGGGTGGGGGACATTAATGGCTGATACCAGATGTCTGACAGGATGGGGGACATTAATGGCTGATACCAGATGTCTGACAGGATGGGGTATATTAATGGCTGATACCAGATGTCTGACAGGATTGGGGTCATTAATGATTGATACCAGATGGCTGACAGTTTGGGGGACATTAATGATTGATACCAGATGTCTGACAGGGTGGGGGACATTAATGATGTCTGACAGGATGGAACACTGGGGACATTTTTGATTGATACCAGATCTCTCACAGGGTAGGGAACATTAATGATTGAAATACCATATCTTATATTATATTAATGTATACACCTGCCCGCAGGTAAAATCATGCCTTACACATGTTTGATATAACTATGAAAACGTCGTACAAGCGAAGTCATATTTACCCCCCCCCCTAGTTAACAGCAACATATCAACGGACTTACCTGCTGTAGAGCAGTCTGAAACTGGGGACGAAATGGTTTCAGAAACAGGTCATTTATCTTAATTTAGGTCAGTTATCTTAATTTAGGTCAGTTGTCTTAATTTAGGTCAGTTGTTTACTTAATACAATAGAAGTTTTGAGGCCTAACCTCAATTTAAAAAAAAAATCCCATTCATAATTTAACATAAGTAGGTGACGATTCTGTTGAACGTTATTTCCAAATCAACTCTCCAGACTTTATTTTGTAACACCGGCCATGAGTCTTAATTTTGGGCCGTCCTTAAATGACATCGCGTGCTTACGCATTTGTGACGGTATGTAACGAGTGAGATTGGGTGTTTAAAAACTGTGACGTCACATTAAAACTCGCAACTTTAAATACAAGTTCCATTTAAATATGTGATTGCTTACAATTTATTAAATGACGATCTCAATGACTTCACGTTTTACGATATTAGAGTGCAGACATTATATACATATTTAAATGACACTTTGTTTTTGCAAAATGCTTATTTTTATTTAAAAACTATGGGGGGGGGGGTGTGTAAAAGCGTCGGGGCGTATTATAGAAAAAAGGGCGGGGTGTAAGTTTTTGTGAAGAATTTTCACGCTGGGCGAAGGGTGGGGTTAAAATGGCAACCTCGCGTGACGTCACTTATGGAGACCCCTTCAGTCATGAGGGGGGTGGCACCATGAGCTACCGCCCCGGGTGACAGCAACCCTAGCGACGCCTCTGATTATATGACAGGACACTTGAGGGAACGCCAGGGTTGTTATTGAATATAAAGAAGCACCAACCAAAAATCGTACAAGCAAATTCCCCCACTATATGGCAGTCAGGAAGGCCGTCGCTGTAGTTGAGGTAAATTCTCAGCAATGTTTCTTCCTTGATGATCAGTTTTTGAGTGATGCACCGGGAGTTGGCGGTCTGTGCCTGGCCAAAGAGCTCCACCGTCATGGAGACATACGGCTTGACCAAACCCGAGACACAAAAGGTGAAGGTCTGGCTACCTAGGGTCGGGATGTGCTGAAATGAGCAGCTGGACAGTACATCCTCGCCTCTATTGATGTGGAATGATGGCGTTTTGGATTCTGGAAAAAAACAATTATGTTAAAAACAAAATTGAGACGAGATTAAGAGTTTAACTAAAATTAAACAACAATGTTAAAAAGTGAACAATGAATATTCTTAAATCTAGTGCAAAATTATTAAATAATGCGAGAGGTGGAGAGAAATAAAGAGGGAAAGAGAGAGAGAGAGGTGGAAAGAAATAGAAGGAAAGAAAGAATGTCAACGTAGGAAGAATCGTGTGAAGCCGCTGAGATGAATAAACGTTTAAAGTAAATAGTGAAAACAGTGAATGAAAGTTTTATACATAGCCATAGACATATGGAGACCTTCCTCACTGCAGATATTTCACACACAATAGATTTTCTGACAATTCAACAAAAAAAAATCAACAATAGTTTTTCACTGACCTACAAAAATTTTCATTTCAGCTAACGAAGAAACAATGATAACTTTTATTTTTATTTTTTGTTATTATTATTATTTTGTGTGTGTGTGTGTGTCCCATAACCTCGTAGTCGTTCTAATGCTTCCATTAGAGCTTTCTCGGGGCTTGGTAGGCCTTGGCGGCGCCCATCTCCTCTCCAGGTCAGCGGAGGACTTTTTAGCGATAAGCATTCATCAACGTTGTATTGTGGGCTTAACATGGGCAAGATCCCACGCCCCTCAGCTTATGAGGCGAGCGATCTATTGACCTCGCTACCCAGCAGCCCACTAGTAAACAACAAAAGTAACAACAAGAAACGATATTAAAATTGTAACAACAAAGAAACCATCGTAAAAATAGTAACAACAAAGAAATAATAGTAACATTTGTAACACTTCGTGGACGCTTTGTTCTGTTACCATATATAACCGGCGATTTGAATTCTTGGTAGACATATTTCCTGGTCCCGTGCTCCTGTCTAAAGTACCAGACCGCTCGAAAGGTCGCCTCGCTGTACTCGCTATCGGCCGGCGTGTCCAAGATGTGACATCTGACCTGGGGTTTGCTGGACGTGCAGTAACAAATGACCTGCTGGACGTCCGCACATACATTCGACCGGCAGACTGAACATTCTGTCTGTAACATTCTGAATAAGTATACTTCAGACACAAGGTATACTTCAGTATACCTTACTTTAGATATAAAGTATTTTTCAGACACTTCAGAAAGGAAAGCAGAGAGAGAGATAGAGAGATAGAGAGAGAGAGAGAGACAGAGAGACAGACATATATATATATATATATATATATA
>MUZC01004784.1:253093-274854 GCA_002072015.1 Radix auricularia
TTTGATATAACTAACTTTGGCTTTGATATAACTAAACTTTGGCTTTGATATAACTAACTTTGGCTTTGATATAACAAACTTTGGCTTTGATATAACTAAACTTTGGCTTTGATATAACAAACTTTGGCTTTGATATAACAAACTTTGGCTTTGATATAACAAAATTTGGCTTTGATATAACAAAATTTGGCTGTGATCATACACAAGAGGACGTCATGTTTTTCCAAAAAATGATAAAATTTAAAGTTTCATTAAACCTGTATCTTCACCATATCAAAAATTTAATTCATCGAATAGAATACCACTGCCTTCACTCCTACCGTTAATAGCAGTTTCTTTCTATACAACGTTTCGTAAAGAATCTGCTAATGATATTAAAATAGATGAGCAAAGCCACAAATCATCTTGAAAAAATGTTTTTACAATTAGTTGAACTTTTGAAAAAAATTATTACAAAAAGTCAGGAAGTCTGCAAAAACAAAGAAAACATTAATTTAAAGGAGTGGTTTTATCGGGAAAACCCATAACAATTTTTTTGAACGTGCATTCCTATGTTTATTTAAAAAAAAAAACTTTTTAAAGGAAAGAAAATTGGACCCGTTTCTAAACAGACTTAGAGAAGATTTATGTAGATAGGTAGTTAGAGGACGATTTAATCAAGATGATTAAGGAATAAGCTAGTCCGGAAGTAAAATGTATTGGATAGATACTTGTACATTTCGTTGGCTATCAAATTATTTACTCATGCCTACCGATGGTGGTAGGACACTTCGACCCCGGACGATTCCAGCCCGGACGGTTCGACCATGACAGTTCGACCACAGGACTTTTCGACCCCAGGACGTTTCGACCCCGGTCGGTTCGACCCCGGACGATTTGGCCTCGGACAGTTCGACCACAGGGTGTTTTGACCCCGGACGTTTCACCCCTACGTATCTAAACAGTAGACATTTTTTTTTTAAAGATACATTTTTTAAAATTATTTTTTGGTATAACAATAATATAACATAATATTATTATGCATTAAAAATCAAATACAGTTTGAAATAGTTATTTGCACCGTTTAATTTACAGTAATTTGAAAAACACACTTAAAAACGACTTAATTTATTCTTGGGTTTTAAAAATATATGTATTTAATTCGTTCAAATAGTTTCAGTGTGATAACAAAAATAAATGAAAGTTTTTTAAAAATTATTTTTAAAACAAATTAATTAATTATTTTAAAAAATTAATAAATTATTATTATTATTTCAATGTGTCGACATGCTGAACAATACACATCGCAACCACCGGAACCATTACAAACCCGCCCCCTTCCTCTTCTGTTCCCCAACACGTGAAGACCTCCCTCGCAGAAAAACTGATTTAATAAGACGTACAAAGTTGTCAGAATTTAAAGTACACAAATCTCAACAGTTAATGCCACCGTGTGGCAGACAATTATAACTTTCAAGTTGCTGGGTCCGTATGACAGTCTCAATGTAAAGCCATTGTTATTTACATTTTTTCTGGGGCTTACATAATGACATGTTACAATGGGTAGACTCAGTAACCACCACAGCACGCCGTGTGCTGGCGAGGGTTATGGGAAAGGTAAATAAAGTGAGGGGGGGTGAAGCGAGAACATTAGGCACCTTTAGAAAGGACCATTTGACCACATTGCCTTTTTGCCCGATTACACCCTGTAGGGTACTGTGGTGTTATATCTGTGACAAAGAGTGGACCTCAATTCCCCTCTAGACAACGAGTCCGCCACATCCGTGATTAGATCTTTGTCCATATCCGTTTCTGACTCACATTGTGTGGTCAGTGGAGCAAATTTCCCTCCAATTTTTGCCCTAAACACCCCTGCGATTTCTGGATCTTTTAGTTTTTAAAGGTCAAAACGTAATCGTGAATTGCTTAGTTTTGTTATCTTTTTCAGGTGGAGATGGAAAGTCATCAGCACCAGAATATGGTCACTGCCGATGTCTGCTCCAGGAAAGCTTCTAGTTTTATCTGTTTTGAAGTATTATTTGAATCGTCTTTTGACCAATATGTAATCTATCTGGCTACTATGTTCCCCGTCTGGGCTCTGCCAAGTCCATCTTCTGTATTTTTATGGTGACCAATTGTGTTAGCTACAAGGAGGTTGTTATATTGCAAATTCGAGGAGTCGAATCCCTCTATCGTTGGTCAGGTCATTGCAAGAGCGTCCACAAGTATCTGCCCAGTTGGTACATACATCTACTCCAACCTTGGACGACAATAATATATTTCTTTGATGTTTGATCCACGATGATCTGTACTTTGTCATAGAAGGCCTCTATTTCTCTATCATCATGGCTGGATGCAGAAGCATATATCTGTACAATTGTGATATTGAAGGGTGTTGCTTTCAGGCGAATGGTGATGAAGCGGCTGGAGACAGGACGACAACCTATGACTGAGTTTGTTGTATTTTTATGGATGAGGAATCCAACTTCATGTTCATGTCTGTCCTCCCTGTCGCTGAAGTAGATTTCGTGTACCCCCTCTGTTGAGAGTTCACCAAAGCCTTTCCATCGGGTCTCACACAGTCCGATGACATTCCATTGGTATCGTTCCAATTCGTGGGTCAATTCTTTCGCTTTCCCTGTCGCATGTAAGGTTCTTACATTCCATGTACCACTAATTATGTCTCCTCTTCTTTTAAGATTGAATGGGGGTGTTGGTTGTGGTGCAACAGTAGTAAATTTTTACGCCCCCCCCCCCCTGGTGTGCAGTGGAAGACGCGGCCCTTGTCGAAGCAGTGAAAAAAGTAACATTTATCCCAATTCAGAAGGAAGGGAAACAAGGCGAATGCCCCGACAGCTATCTACCGATATCTTTGACATCGTGTCTTGGAGAGATAGCTGAGAGGATGGTAAACGCCAGACTCTATTGGTTTCAAGAAAAAAGTAAGTGCGTTCCTGTGACTCAAGATGGCTTCCGCAAGGGACGCCAGCCGATGGATCAGGTAATAAGACTTGTTCAATCTATCACGAATGAGCTACAGTTGCCAAACCACACATTGGCAGTGTTCTTCGATCTTAAACAGGACTACGACAAGGTCTGGCGTACTGGACTTAGGTATAAGCTCCAGAAATTGGGTATAAGAGCGAAAATGCAAGCCTAAATAAAATGGTTCTTGGAGAATAGAACGATCAGAACCCGCATGGGGGAATCTCTATCCAGTGAAGCTCGTCTTGATGACGGACTCCCGCAGGGGCCTGCCTTAAGTTGTACGCTGTTCATAGCATTCGTTAGCGACATTCAAACGTCTATCGAGAATAGTTGCGCGATGTTCGCAGACGACTTGGTTGCTAATAATTTGCAGACCAGACTACAGCGTGACCTCGATAAGATCGGAACATGTGCCAAAAAGTGGAGACTCATAGTGAAAACGCAAAAAACAAACCCACAAAAAAACACACACAAAAACCGCCCATTCCATTTTCACCAATAGTAGGAATGCACTCAAACACAATGTTGTGCTTAACATCTGCGGGAAAAGGTTGAAATGGAACAGGAGCCAGTGTATTTGGGTATTTGGACCAGAAACTCCAGCTATCTAGTGAGATGAATCTGTTCCATCTATCTAGTGAGTAGAATCTGTTACATCTCTCTAGTCAGTAGAATCTGTTACATCTGTCTAGTGAGATGAATCTGTTCCATCTATCTAGTGAGTAGAATCTGTTACATCTCTCTAGTGAATAGAATATGTTCCATCTGTCTAGTGAGTAGAATCTGTTACATCTCTCTAGTCAGTAGAATCTGTTCCATCTCTCTAGTCAGTAGAATCTGTTACATCTCTCTAGTCAGTAGAATCTGTTACAACTCTCTAGTCAGTAGAATCTGTTACATCTTTCAAGTCAGTAGAATCTGTTACATCTATGTAGTCAGTAGAATCTGTTACAACTCTCTAGTCAGTAGAATCTGTTACATCTATCTAGTCAGTAGAATCTGTTACATCTCTCTAGTGAATAGAATATGTTACATCTCACTAGTCAGTAGAATCTGTTACATCTGTCTAGTGAGTAGAATTTGTTACATCTGTCTAGTGAGTAGAATTTGTTACATCTCTCTAGTGAGTAGAATCTGTGACATCTCTCTAGTGAGTAGAATTTGTTACATCTATCTAGTGAGTAGAATCTGTTCCATCTCTCTAGTGAGTAGAATCTGTTACATCTCTCTAGTCAGTAGAATCTGTTACATCTCTCTAGTCAGTAGAATCTGTTCCATCTGTCTAGTGAATAGAATCTGTTACATTTCTCTAGTCAGTAGAATCTGTTACAACTCTCTAGTCAGTAGAATCTGTTACATCTCTCTAGTCATTAGAATCTGTTCCATCTGTCTAGTGAGTAGAATCTGTTCCATCTCTCTAGTCAGTAGAATCTGTTACATCTCTCTAGTCAGTAGAATCTGTTACATCTCTCTAGTGAGTAGAATCTGTTCCATCTTTCTAGTCAGTAGAATCTGTTCCATCTCTCTAGTCAGTAGAATCTGTTACATCTCTCTAGTCAGTAGAATCTGTTACATCTCTCTAGTCAGTAGAATCTGTTACATCTCTCTAGTGAGTAGAATCTGTTCCATCTGTCTAGTGAGTAGAATCTGTTACATCTCTAGTCAGTAGAATCTGTTACAACTCTCTAGTTAGTAGAATCTGTTACATCTATCTAGTCAGTAGAATCTGTTACATCTATCTAGTGAGTAGAATCTGTTCCATCTCTCTAGTGAGTAGAATCTGTTACATCTCTCTAGTCAGTAGAATCTGTTACATCTCTCTAGTCATTAGAATCTGTTCCATTCATCTAGTGAATAGAATCTGTTACATTTCTCTAGTCAGTAGAATCTGTTACAACTCTCTAGTCAGTGGAATCTGTTACATATCTCTAGTCAGTAGAATCTGTTACAACTCTCTAGTCAGTAGAATCTGTTACATCTCTCTAGTCAGTAGAATCTGTTCCATCTGTCTAGTGAGTAGAATCTGTTACATCTCTCTAGTCAGTAGAATCTGTTACATCTCTCTAGTCAGTAGAATCTGTTCCATCTGTCTATTGAGTAGAATCTGTTACATCTCTCTAGTCAGTAGAATCTGTTACAACTCTCTAGTTAGTAGAATCTGTTACATCTATCTAGTCAGTAGAATCTGTTACATCTATCTAGTCAGTAGAATCTGTTACATCTGTCTAGTGAGTAGAATCTGTTACATCTATCTAGTCAGTAGAATCTGTTACATCTATCTAGTCAGTAGAATCTGTTACAACTCTCTAGTCAGTAGAATCTGTTACATCTATCTATTCAGTAGAATCTGTTACATCTATCTAGTCAGTAGAATCTGTTACAACTCTCTAGTCAGTAGAATCTGTTACATCTATCTAGTCAGTAGAATCTGTTACAACTCTCTAGTCAGTAGAATCTGTTATATCTCTATAGTCAGTAGAATCTGTTACATCTCTCTAGTGAATAGAATATGTTACATCTCACTAGTCAGTAGAATCTGTTACATCTCTCTAGTGAATAGAATATGTTACATCTCTCTAGTCAGTAGAATCTGTTACATCTATCTAGTCAGTAGAATCTGTTACAACTCTCTAGTCAGTAGAATCTGTTCCATCTGTCTAGTGAGTAGAATCTGTTACATCTCTCTAGTCTGTAGAATCTGTTACATCTCTCTAGTCAGTAGAATCTGTTACATCTCTCTAGTCAGTAGAATCTGTTACATCTCTCTAGTCAGTAGAATCTGTTCCATCTGTCTAGTGAGTAGAATCTGTTACATCTCTCTAGTTAGTAGAATCTGTTACAACTCTGTAGTTAGTAGAATCTGTTACATCTCTCTAGTCAATAGAATCTGTTACAACTCTCTAGTGAATAGAATCTGTTACAATTCTCTAGTCAGAGAATCTGTTACAACTGTCATCCTTACATTATTCATTCTGTACAATTCTTTCCATTTAAATTTAAAGCGTTTTTATTTGATAATATTTAAAAGTCGTCAATTTTTTTTTTTTAAATTAGTATTGAGCCAGTTTTTCAAAAACGTATTTCACTAGATCTAGGTAAGTCTATATAATTATAAGTAAACACTTTTGTTTGTTTCTTTCAACCATTACTTTAATCTTTTCCAAGTACATAATTACTATTAAAACAAATTTTGCCATGGCTATTCGTGTTTTGACAGCTAAAATCTGAAAGTAAAGGACCATAACCGACTACGATTGGTCAAAAAAGGTTATCTTATCCATGGACAATAGTGGATTCTGTGGATAGAAAAAACAAAATCGTTCTAGAGACATCATAAACACATTATAGAAACATTATAAAAACATCATACAAACATTATATAAACATTTATCTAAACATGCACTTTTGACGTCTGAACAAAATCGTAAGGAAATCAGCCCACTGACGTCATCAATTGTTAGCACTTTTCAGGCTGGAGTTAAACATCGACTTTCAACCCACTTGATATACACGCTGAAATTTTCTGGCAGACTCGTGGCGACAATAAAAATGATCTATCAAAATTTCACATCGACAAAATGTACTGTAATTAAATGAATGAAATTTTAGAGTGTCTCAATTTCTCTCGAAGTAGCTGTAAATTTCTGTGATAGAGTGTCGTGGTGCGTATTAAATTGAAAAACATTGTTAATATTTTCTTGTTGTGTAGTGCGGTGCGTATTATAGTGATCATACTATAAAAAAAATATTCCCGCTGTGAGCCCGGCTCCTTGCAGCGCTATATAAATTATCAATTTATTATTTATTATTGTTATATGTTTATGCTATTCGTCTCGCAGTTGTTATAACCATTTTCCCGGGATTAAATCGAGCTAAAATTTAGCAAGCAGGCAGACTTAGGGTATTTTTCTTCTCTTTTTACTACAAATAATTTATATACGTGATATAAATAAAATTTTGGATTTTCGGATTGTCGCGCGGTGCGTATTATCTTAGATATACAGACGCTCCTTCTATGCAGAAGATAATTGCGTCCATGAGAGATGATCTGTTGGCAAGTGATGCAGCGGTCACAGGCCACGGCTATAGGGGTTCCACGCATTACTCCAGCCGCCTAACTATTGTCTTGTTAGGTACCCATTCAGAGCTGGGTGACTCGGGGACTCCTCAGGCCCCGGGAACAAATCCTCGCCTTCGCGTGGATCCGAACTCGTGACCATCGGTATGACAGTCGAGCGCGCTACCTCTCGACCACCACGTCCCCACAGGTTTAATATAATGAACATACTTTTACTTCTGTCTCGAATATAAGGGATTTATTGTCAAAATCTTTGGATTTTACGAGTTTTTTTTTTCTTGATTGTAAAGCTTTGTTCCAATTTTATGATAACTGTTTCAAATATGTGAATAATAAGAATTTCACCTGGAAGAAAATGACACAGATATTTAAAACACTGGCAACAGTCTCTCCTCCCTCCCACACACACACACTTAACCACACTCACTTAACCACAAACACACTTAACCACACACACACTTAACCACAAACACACTTAACCACACACACACTTAACCACAAACACACTTAACCACACACATACACACTTAACCACAAACACACTTAACCACAAACACACTTAACCACAAACACACTTAACCACACACACACACTTAACCACACACAGACACACTTAACCACAAACACACTTAACCACACACACACACACTTAACCACACACACACAGACTTAACCACATACAGACACACACTTAGCCACAAACACACTTAACCACACACACAGACTTAACCACACACAGACACACACTTAACCACACAAACACACTTAACCACAGACACACACTTAACCACACACACACACACTTAACCACAAACACACTTAACCACACACACAGACACACTTAACCACAAACACACTTAAACACAAACACACTTAACCACACACACACTTAACCCCACACACATACACACTTAACCACACACACATACTTAACCACACACAGACACACACAGACACACACTTAACCACAAACACACTTAACCA
Source organism: Radix auricularia (assembly GCA_002072015.1). Classification (NCBI taxonomy): domain Eukaryota; kingdom Metazoa; phylum Mollusca; class Gastropoda; family Lymnaeidae; genus Radix; species Radix auricularia. Next base: position 261,123 of record MUZC01004784.1, read on the forward strand.
CACACACACACACTTAACCACAAACACAGACACACTTAACCACAAACACACTTAACCACACACACACACTTAACCACACACACAGACTTAACCACACAGACACACACTTAACCACAAACACACTTAACCACACACAGACTTAACCACACACAGACACACACTTAACCACAAACACACTTAACCACACACTTAACCACAAACACACTTAACCACACACACACACACACTTAACCACAAACACAGACACACTTAACCACAAACACACTTAACCACACACACACACACACACACACTTAACCACACACAGACTTAACCACACAGACACACACTTAACCACAAACACACTTAACCACACACACACAGACTTAACCACACACAGACACACACTTAACCACAAACACACTTAACCACAACACAGACACACTTAACCACACACAGACACACCAATATAAATATATTTTCAGGGACATAAATGTTACAAACTGTTGAGCATAAAGACACAAAAATTTTAAGAAACAATTTAGTTTTTATTAATAACCCCAGATGAAAACAATCGATAGCTTACTTCCGTCATCAGTCGCTTGAGAAGATTCGGAAGATATGACTGAAGAAATGGAAATAATTTAAACAAAATAAATTGGGACATTAAATTTAACCCCTAAATTCTGTTTTAAACAACTTGTTCTTATTATTTATTCTGTAAATTTGTATAGTCCATTAATTAGTTTGTCTTATAAAATAAATATGTATTAATAAAAGCATATAACACGAATCTATTTATACATTTATATAATGAAATAAAAGTGAAATAAAGTTAAAGTAAAAGTCAATAATTATTAACACACGTAATCAATAAAAACATTAGAATCTAATTTGTTTTTAAAAAAAGATTTTGTCTTGACATTTTATTAGCAGACTTCTACAATTTCTTAATTTTCTTTTAATTTTTTTTCAATGTGATAAATAAAATTTAGAAAAGAAAGAAAAACAATTTAAAATAAGTTTTAAGAAACTCATCTTGTAAAAAGCATATAATAAATGTTTTTGTTCATTACCTGAAGTTTCTACATCTGATATTTCAGCTAAGAGATAAAAACAACTGATTAATCAGTGTCATTGTTACGTCATATTTTAAGTACTATTTAATATAATATCTTAAGTTGTTTCAAACATCCGAGGTTTTAATATGCATTAATAGTTTTATTTTCATTATTATACTTCGAATTAAAAATGGATAAACATTGAAAAATATCGGTTATGTTTGTTTCTTTCCTTTTTTGTGTTTGAAACTAGCTACATTAAAAAAATGACATACATAATTTTACCGGGGTTTTGGATATTACAGTTACTGGCAGTCTATATGGATATTATAGTTACTGGCAGTCTATTTTGGATATTACAGTTACTGGCAGTCTATTTGCCAGAGATGCCTAACGAGAGGATCTATAAACAGTGTATGGAAAATAGATTAAATGACGAAACGATATGGTGTGTTGGTATGGTGTGTCATTATGGTGTGTTGGTATGGTGTGTCATTATGGTGTGTTTGTATGGTGTGTCATTATGGTGTGTTGGTATGGTGTGTCATTATGGTGTGTTGGTATGGTGTGTCATTATGGTGTGTTGGTATGGTGTGTCATTATGGTGTGTTGACTCTATAAAATATCGATTCTTTTAATTTCTCTAATTTATTTCTCTACTTAATACATTAACCATGATACCTAGTAGGTATACAATGTTATTTTACCATGGTATAGTAGGTAAACATTGTTATTTTACCATGGTATAGTAGGTATACAGTGTTATTTTATCATGGTATAGTAGGTATACAGTGTTATTTACCATGGTATAGTAGGTATACAATGTTATTTTATCATGGTATAGTAGGTATATAACGTTAATATACCATGGTATAGTATGTATATAACGTTATTTTACCATTGTATTGTAGGTATACAATGTTATTTACCATTGTATTGTAGGTATACAATGTTATTTACCATTGTATAGTAGGTATACAATATTATTTTATCATTGTATAGTAGGTATTCAATGTTATTTTACGATTGTATAGTAGATATACAATTTTATTTTACGATTGTATAGTAGGTATACTATGTTATTTTACCATGGTATAGTAGGTATATAAAATTAATATTCCATGGTATAGTAGGTATACAATGTTATTTTACCATCGTATAGTAGGTATACAATGTTATTTTACCATCGTATAGTAGGTATACAGTGTTATTTACCATGGTATAGTAGGTATACAATGTTATTTTACCATCGTATAGTAGGTATACAGTGTTATTTACCATGGTATAATAGGTATACAATGTTATTTTACCATGGTATAATAGGTATACAATGTTATGAAATTTTCCCCAAACACTTACATATTATTTTCCATTCGTATCTTATCTATTACAGACGCTCCTTCCCTAAAGCATATTATTGTTTCCTACGCGAATCTAAGGCGTATGTCTAGTTTTCTAGAGTCTGTTTGTGTTTCTCCTTGGTTTAATTGAATGTTTTGATGACACAATTCGTTGGTGTACAAACTAAACCTGAGAAGAGTTCAGTTAGTGCATAATGGCCCTCGCCCACCCCCAGTTTTGTAAATACAAATAACACTGAAGAGAGTTAGAGTTTGAAGATTTAGCCTGGTTAAACTCTGTTTCAACACTCTTTGTTTTAAAGATTTCTATGGAATAAACATTTTAATACTCACATTTGAGCTCTGAATTTGGGAGGTTATCTGGATGGAAGGAGAGCGTCAATAAGTCAAAACATCGGGAAATTAAGATGGGACAATTAGAGCGGCTTGCTATGACCAAAGAACTGACTGCTTACTACAGGACTACATGACTACAGGACTACATGACTACAGGACTACATGACTACAGGACTACAGGACTGCCGGACTACAGGACTACATGATTACAGGACTACATGACTACAGTACTATACATATATTATTAAATGTATGTTTGCGTGCTTAAGACAGTGCATCTTATGTATAGCAAGAAAGTCGTGACTAATTATTTTGTCAAGTTAAATATTAAGTCCGGCAACTTACAGCTAGAAGGTCGAGTTGATTTGACGTCAGGACCTAAACAAAAGTAGAGTTAGTTTAAATAGTCTAAAACAAAGTAGAGTTAGTTGAAATAGTCTAAAACAAAAGTAGAGTTAGTTGAAATAGTCTAAAACAAAAGTAGAGTTAGTTGAAATAGTCTAAAACAAAAGTAGAGTTAGTTGAAATATTCTAAAACAAAAGTAGAGTTAGTTGAAATAGTCTAAAACAAAAGTAGAGTTAGTTGAAATAGTCTAAAACAAAAGTAGAGTTAGTTGAAATAGTCTAAAAGGAAAGTAGAGTTAGTTTAAATAGTCTAAAACAAGAGTAGAGTTAGTTGAAATAGTCTAAAACAAAAGTAGAGTTAGTTTAAATAGTCTAAAACAAAAGTAGAGTTAGTTGAAATAGTCTAAAACAAAAGTAGAGTTAGTTACAATAGTCTAAAACAAAAGTAGAGTTAGTTGAAATAGTCTAAAACAAAAGTAGAGTTAGTTACAATAGTCTAAAACAAAAATAGAGTTAATTTAAATAGTCTAAAACAAAAATAGATTTAGTTTAGTCTAAAACAAAAGTAGAGTTAGTTTAAATAGTCTAAAACAAGAGTAGAGATAGTTGAGATAGTCTAAAACAAGAGTAGTTTAGTTTAAATAGTCTAAAACAAAAGTAGAGTTACTTTAAATAGTCTAAAAACAAAAGAACAGATTGTTTCAATAGTAAATAAATGTCTAAAACAAAATTGGAGATTGTGTAAATAGAAAAATGAAGTATGACATTAATGATCTTGATGCGGTAATGTACCGTAAACAAATATTTCTTTAAATGTTTTAGAAAGTGTCTAAAATATTTCTCCTTTGAAATGTGCTGTTCTTTCTTTTATTTTAATCAAATTCTTGAAAGATCTCAAGTCACGTGATAACAGGACACGCTTTGGACAGCTCTTGCTACATAGAGGGTGTGAATGGTCAGCTCTGGTAACATAGATTGTGTGAATGGTCAGCTCTGGCAACATAGAGGGTGTGAATGGTCAGCTCTGGTAACATAGATTGTGTGAATGGTCAGCTCTGGTAACATAGATTGTGTGAATGGTCAGCTCTGGCAACATAGAGGGTGTGAATGGTGAGCTTTGGCAACATATAGTGTGTGAATGGTCAGCTCTGGCAACATAGAGTGTGTGAATGGTCAGCTCTGGCAACATAGAGTTTGTGAATGGTCAGCTTTGGCATCATAGAGTGTGTGAATGGTCAACTCTGGCAATGTAGAGGGTGTGAATGGTCAGCTCTGGCAACATAGAAGGTGTGAATAGTCAGCTCTGGCAACATAGAGGGTGTGAATGGTCAGCTATGGCAACATAGAGTGTGTGAATGGTCAGCTCTGGCAACATAGAGGTTGTGAATGGTCAGCTCTGGCAACATAGAGGGTGTGAATGGTCAGCTCTGGCAGCATAGAGGGTGTGTATGGTCAGCTCTGGCAACATAGAGGGTGTGAATGGCGAAAGATGAATGCAGAATACACAACGAATAAAAAAAAATGAAAGAAACGAAAGATTAACATGAGGTAAAAACGTCTAAAGTTTTAAGTAACTAAAAGGGACTAATAGTGACTAAAAGTGACTAATAGTGACTAAAAGGGACTAATAGTAACTAAAAGTGACTAATAGTGACTAAAAATGACTAATAGTGACTTAAAGAGACTAATAGTGACTAAAAGTGACTAATGTATGATTCTGATGTTCCTCAGTGTGCTAGCAAATGGGACTTTTAGTTTAAATAAATAACTTGTTACCTTTTCTCCGCAAGTATTTCTTAAACAGTTCTGAAAAACAATGAACTATTTGAAATATTTGAAATATTTAAAAGAACCTTTGAAAACATCAATTGTTTACAAAGTCAGTCCACCACATTCACATGATTATTAAATGAACCAAACTCTGTACATATCATGTGGTACACGCAGGTGTACAAATACTTAACTTACTGTGTATTTGGTACACGTGTACAAATATTCAACTTACTGTGTACTTGGTACAGTGTACAAATATTTATTCTACTGTGTACATGAAGGTGTACTTGGTGCACGTGTTCAAATATTTATCCTACTGTGTACATGAAGGTGTACTTGGTACACGTGTACAAATATTCAACTTACTGTGTACTTGGTACACGTGTACAAATATTTATTCTACTGTGTACATGAAGGTGTACTTGGTACACGTGTCCACATATTTAACCTACTGTGTACATGAAGATGTACTTGGTACACGTGTTCAAATATTTATCCTACTGTGTACATGAAGGTGTACTTGGTACACGTGTTTAAATATTTAACTTACGTAAAAAAGTAAAGACCGAACCAATAATGCCGAGCAATACCATCATTGTTATAATCATGGTCCATTGAGGGGAGGGCTCTTTAATATCTGGGGGGAATACATTGATATTTAACGTACATGTACTTATTAATGTATAGATTATAGAATACATTGTTATTTAACGTACATGTAATTATTAATGTATAGATTATAGACATATATAACGTACATGTACTTATTAAATTATAGATTATAGAATACATTATTATTTAACGTACATGTACTTATTAATGTATAGATTATAGTCATATATAATGTACAAGTATTATTTTTGTATATATTATAAACAATTTTAGACATTAATTTATAGCACAGTACCTCAGCAAGCGCCTGGGGTCACAGTGCTTTACATTAAAATACTAATAAGATAGATAAGATAATGCTTTACATTTAAGTACTGATAAGATAGATAAGATAAGATAATGCTTTACATTAAAATACTGATAAGATAGATAAGTTAAAATATGTTTTTTGTCCCATAATCTCATTTTGTTTTTAAATCCTAGGAGGTTCTAATGTTTTATAAAATTTAAATTTTGGACTTAATCGAAATTAACTATTAATTAATCGTTAATAATTCAAAAGTTAAAGATTAAATTTAAATTAATTTCTAAGAGCCCTAATTATAAAAAATCTGTTGGTATTGTGTCCATGTTATCAGTAAGATATTTACAGGTATGCGCATATCAATACAAAACATTATAAGAAGGGAACATTAGAAAATAAAAGCTATTGTGTCAATAGATCAATAATATTGAACTAATAATACATACCATTATCGCAATAGACACATGTTGTCAATACCTCTTAGCATAAGTGGGAAATAAATTGTGGATTATTTTGATGTTTGCCAACCGTAAAAGTCAATAGAATTTAGAATGTTAATATAGAAATGTTTATATAATATAGACTACATTTCTATCCAACTAGTGAGCGAAATTCTCAAAAATAATATATTTTAAAAATTAAATGTTTCATAACATATACGCCAAGGTTTTTAAATTGCATTTTAAAAAAAACTAATGAATTTATAATGGCATGTAAAAAAAAAAAATGTTACAACGTAAAACTATTTATTAAGCCAAGTAAATGTTGTAAAACACTGAGTTCATTAAAATGTGGGAGCAAGAAAGAAATGAAATAAAATAGTTTGTGGAAAAAAGATAGCATTTAATTAATATCAGTGTGGCTAATTTTCTGTAAACCCATTATTTGTGTGCATACATACGTGTCACGTGAGAAAAGTGGTATGTCAGGGTCAAAAGGAGGCCAGTGAAAAAATCACGAGTGTGTGGTCACGAGAAGGACACTGAGAGAGAACAAGGAGACATGACTCGGGCAGTAGTTAGGAGTTGAGAAGTTGAGAGACAGAGATGAAGCTAGTGGAAGCAAAATGAACTTTGTTGTATATTGTAAAATAAGTGTACAGATTTGTTATTGAACTATTAAAGAATATATTTCCTGGATTTGATTATTAAAGTGAATTATTGTATGAGAGCGGAGACTGTTTGATAAGCCCACAAAGAAGCACAAAATGGGGTCAATCACGAGAAAGTGAGAACACGTGGACCTCGGCCTGTTACATTAAATTGGTGTCAGAACCGGTCATCCTGTTACAATACGTCACATGTTGCTCTCTCGCTTTCTTGGTGGCATGCGCTAGCAGTTATTATCATTTGATACTGTTTAAATTACATTCTTGACTGATTCTTTTGTATTTTAAGGGGGCTATCCCCCTAACCCCCACTCAAAAAACAAAAAACAAAAAAAGGAATTACATATCACAGAGTTTTCAAAAACAAATTTGATGCCATGAAATAAAATTGATCTAGACTACTCACATGGACAGAATAGAATCGGCGAATTTTTTTAAAAATAAAAAATAATCTTCCCTTATATTCTAAAACATTTATTCCAGTTAAATTATGTGTCACCTAATATTTATACGAGTTAAATTATGTGTGATCGAATATATGTACAAATTGAATTTTGTGTGACCTAATATTTTTACAAATTGAATTATGTGTGACCTAATATTTTTACAAATTGAATTATGGGTGACCTAATATTTTTACAAATTGAATTTTGTGTGACCTAATATTTTTACAAATTGAATTATGTGTGACCTAATATTTTTACAAGTTGAATTATGTGTGACCTAATATTTTTACAAGTTGAATTTTGTGTGACCTAATATTTTTACAAGTTGAATTATGTGTGACCTAATATTTTTACAAATTGAATTATGTGTGACCTAATATTTTTACAAATTGAATTATGTGTGACCTAATATTTTTACAAGTTGAATTATGTGTGACGTAATATTTTTACAAGGTGAATTATGTGTGACCTAATATTTTTACAAATTGAATTATGTGTGACCTAATATTTTTACAAGTTGAATTATGTGTGACCTAATATTTTTACAAGTTGAATTATGGGTGATCTAATATATGTTAAACTGAATTATGTGTGATCTTATATATGTATAAGTTGAATTATGTGTGACCTAATAGATGTACAATAATGTGTAACCCAAAGTTTTTTGCAGATGGGATGAATAATTGTACATACCTTTGTTACAATCGAAGCAACTTGTATTTGGTTGAACATCATCTGTCAAGTTTTAAACAATCTACAATCATTTCTACAATCTACAATCATTTCAACAATCTACAATCATTTCAACAATCTAGAATCATTTCTAAAATCTACAATCATTTCAACAATCAATTCACCTAACCATCATGTACTGACAACATATCTCTTGTTCATCTACAATCTAAATAATTAGCTACTCTTCATTTGTCATATCTATTAGGCGGGGAACTCTCTAAACTAAGGAAATTAAAACAATCACAGTTTTTTTGTGTTTTTTTTGTATACGTCTTGTCTATGTGTGTCACACGGATGTGTTGTATATGTCTTATGATGTGTAACACGGGTGTGTTGTATATGTCTTATGATGTGTAACACGTGTGTGTTGTATATGTCTTATGATGTGTAACACGGGTGTGTTGTATATGTCTAATGTGTAACACGGGTGTGTTGTATATGTCTAATTTGTAACACGGGTGTGTTGTATATGTCTTATGATGTGTAACACGGGTGTGTTGTATATGTCTAATGTGTAACACGGGTGTGTTGTATATATCTTATGATGTGTAACACGGGTGTGTTGTATATGTCTTATGATGTGTAACATGGATGTGTTGTATATGTCTTATAATGTGTAACATGGATGTGTTGTATATGTCTAATGATGTGTAACACGGGTGTGTTGTATATGTCTTATGATGTGTAACACGGGTGTGTTGTATATGTCTTATGATGTGTAACACGGGTGTGTTGTATATGTCTGATGATGTGTAACACGGGTGTGTTGTATATGTCTGATGATGTGTAACACGGGTAAGTTGTATATGTCTAATGTGTAACACGGGTGTCTTGTATATGTCTAATGTGTAACACGGGTGTGTTGTATATGTCTAATGTGTAACACGGGTGTGTTGTATATATCTTATGATGTGTAACACGGGTGTGTTGTATATGTCTAATGTGTAACACGGGTGTCTTGTATATGTCTAATGTGTAACACGGGTGTCTTGTATATGTCTGATGATGTGTAACACGGGTGTGTTGTATTGTATATGTCTTATGATGTGTAATGGTTACATTGTGATGTAATGGTCACAATTTTATGTAAGTTTTACATTGTCATGTCAATGTCACAGTTGGATGTTATTGTCACATCGTTTTGCAATTGTCACAAAGCGATTTAATTGTCACACAGTGATTTAATTAACACATTGTGATGCAAATTATAAAATTGTGATATAATTGTCAAATTGTGATATAATTATAACATTATAAAAAGTAGGGAGAGAAAATAAAAAAACAAAAAGTAAATGAAAATAAAACGCCAAAAAATATTTTTTTAAATATTTTAAAATATTTTTAACGACTTAACAGAATGAAATGTTGACTGAGGTTATAAAATGTTGACTGAGGTTATAAAATGTTGACCGAGGTTATAAAATGTTGACTGAGGTTATAAAATGTTGACTGAGGTTATAAAATGTTGACCGAGGTTATAAAATGTTGACTAAGTTATTACCTGGAACTGTGGTTGGAGTGTAACCTGTTCATTAAAAGAATTTTTTTTTTATTTCATGAGATCAATGCGCCATGTTCACGTTATTTAATTTTTAGAATCTGTTACTTTAAAAATTAAATGTAACAACCCGTAAAAACAAAAGTATTTTTTACTATAAATTCATTATATATGTGACAGAACTAAAAGTTTTGTTTACGTTCAAACATTGACAGACACAACGTGACTGGACTCCCCTTGTGGTAAACTGAGGGGGGGGGAGGGGTCATCGATGGCTGGACTGAACTCCAGCGACACGTGGAAGTTAACAATCGCAGACGACGACATAGTTTCATAGAGTTAAACTTAAAGTGCAAGAATTTTATTATTGTACATTAGATTGATCTGATACGATGCATTGTTAGGTGATACAATTCTATGTGCAAAATTTCAGCTCGATAGCATCCTGGTAAGTGGGTCATTTTTACTTTTGTTTTTTCCACCCGACGGTGCGCCCAGTACAAGATGGTGAAGTTAATATATAAAGGGATTTTTTAAAAATTATTTTTTTTAAAGAAAATTTTACGGGTTTTTATAAAACAACATCAATAAGTGTTTAAATTTTTGATGCATATTTTTTTTTTGGGGGGGGGGGGCCGTAGAAATTATAATATCAATTATTCACTATGTTATGAAATCATCATTTAAATCTTTGTTGTTTCCATTTTATTAGTTTTTAAAACAGATGTGTATTTAATAGGGCTGTGGAATTTACCGATTAATTTCTCGATTAATCGATAAATTATTTTATTGATTAAAATTATTTTAATCGATAAAATAGTGATTAAAATTTATGAAATGTTTTTTGTTTTTTTTTCGATTTATTAATAAATTATTAATAATAGTTTTTTTTTTTTTAAACGTACAAACTTGTGCGTAAAATACAAAGTTGGAAAGTGTATACTTTAAAATAACCTGTTTTATAAGTACGATAATAAAAAAATAAATAAATAAATAATAAAAAATAAACAATGTTTTTAAATATTTAACAAATCACAAAACTTAAATTCATAGATTTTATATTGAACTACTTATTTTCAACTATACCTCCTAACAATATTATATCTTTGAAATTAAATTAAATTAAATTAAATACTTTAGTTATGGGCATTTTAAAAATGCCATAAAATGGCACAAAATGTGAAGGAAAACAACATAGTGAAAATAGTGATTATGAGGTCTTGGGGAAAAAAATCATAACTTTCGAACAACTTGGGATAAAAAGATGATTTTGATCTTTTTGTAATACATCAAACAATTTCTATATGGCTGTATTACTTTTTTATTTTAAAATTAATCAGAAATTTTCATTCAAGTGCCTAAACTTTAATACGCTATTTAATTATTTTCATTAACTATGTTTTAAAAATAACTTTAAAAAAATATCAATTGCCTGTTTTTATTACTTCTCTTGAAATTTTCAGTTAAATGACGTCATACATCTTTATTTCTGGTTTTAACAAAATTATCGATTAATTAATCGTAATTTTTCAAAAGTTAACGATTAAATTTATTTTAATCGATAACTGCCATAGTATTTATTTTTTCTTAAACTAAATTTGTATAAAAATGAAACTAACAAGTGAGTACACATATACTTTGAAACTATACTGTTAAACTTTTGTCTGCCCCCATCTTGGCAAGCCATGGGAAGAGTTGACACCTTCAATCAATGCTCTACAATCTTAGTGAGTCAATTGGATAGTCTTACCAGTAAAAGTACATTTAAACTCTTGACTCCTTTCACACTCGTCGATGTAACGGAAGTGATAAGTTACGCTACTCGAGGACGGGACGAGGGTAAAGTTCAGACAGTCGCTGGTCGTGTTTGTCCACTCGTTGTTGACCATGGCCAGCAGCATCCCCTCCTTCAGCTGGTCTCGGCAAAACTTGATGATGTGAATCTGGACCGTGGTCAGCGTAAGGTCGCACACAGAGTGAGACAGCAGGTCGATGTGGTTTATTAATAAACTGACCGGCTTCTCCACTGATAGCGTGCATGTTGACAACAAAATGAATTAATTTTTTTTACAATAAAAGAAATGTGAAATGTGTCCTTCATTGACAGGTAATAGTAGAAACAATGTGGAATGTGTCCTTCAATGACAGGTAATAGTAGAAACAATGTGGAATGTGTCCTTCATTGACAGGTAATAGTAGATACAATGTGGAATGTGTCCTTCAATGACAGGTAATAGTAGAAACAATGTGGAGTGTGTCCTTCATTGACAGGTAATAGTAGAAACAATGTGGAATGTGTCCTTCATTGACAGGTAATAGTAGAAACAATGTGGAATGTGTCCTTCATTGACAGGTAATAGTAGATACAATGTGGAATGTGTCCTTACAAATTATGTCATTTTGTCATAAAGATTGTAAGAATATATTTATTAGATTCTCATTGAGGGCAGGTTTATCAATTTTCATTTGAGTTGTACAGTTGTAGTTGTTTTAGTTGATGTAGTAAATTAGATTTATTTATTAAAAAGTGTAAACAAATGGCTAAAGTTGTCAAAGCTTTTGATTATTGTTTACTAATAAAAAAATTACATGGTTTCAAACTTTAAAATTTCAATATCTCAAAACCACAAAAATGTCACATAGCCGTTTCTTCCCTTGAGCTCTTCAGTTGTTGCAGTTGTTATAACACGGTGACAGACAATAGATATTGCTAGAACTTTCTGATATAATGCATCTAAATTGTGGCGTGCGGTACATTTTAAGCCGAGTTTCCTGACTACTGTTATATTTATTTATTTTTTTAAAAAACACTTTTACAACTTGAACTTGACTTTTGCACAACATTTAATCAATGATGTATGTTACATTTGTAAAAACAATACAGGTAGAAACAGTTGGTTTTAATAATAAAAACAATAGTTTTAAGTTTTAATAGCAACCAGTGGCATAGCTAGGAATTTGTAGGGGTTTGGGGCCCGGGGTTTGGGACCCGGGGTTTGGGACCCGGAGTGGGCCCCGGGGTTTGGGGCCCGAGGTTTGGGGCCCGGGGTTTGGGACCCGGAGTGGGCCCCGGGGTTTGGGACCCGAAGTGGGCCCCGGAGTTTGGGCCCGGGGTTTGGGACCCGGGATGTGGGGCCCGGGGTTTGGGGCCCGGGTTTTGGGACCCTGAGTGGGCCCCGAAATTTGGGGCCCGGGGTTTGGGACCCGGAGTGGGCCCCGGGGTTTGGGGCCCGAGGTTTGGGGCCCGGGGTTTGGGACCCGGAGTGGGCCCCGGGGTTTGGGACCCGGTGTGTGGGGCCCGGGGCGTGGGGCCCGGGGTTTGGGACTCAGGGTTTGGGGCCGGGGTTTGGGGCCTAGTATTTGGGACCCGGGGTTTGGGACCCGGGGTTTGGGGCGCGGGGCGTGAAGCCCAGGGTGTGGGACCGGGGTTTTGGGCCCGGGTGTGGCGCCCGGAGTTTGGGGCCCGGAGTTTGGGGCCGGGGGTTTTCGGGCCCGGGGAGCTAAACCTCTTTGGGGACCTCACAATCACGGTGGTAGCGTAATATTTAATGCAAAGAAATTTCAGGCACTAATCTGGGCGCCCCCTCAAGTAAGGGCCCGGGGAGGACTTTCGAATTTTATCCCCTGCCCCCATAGCTACACCACTGAAAATAAACAAAAGAGAAATAATTATAACAACCTTAAGGAAACGGTTGGAAATATCAGAAGTAGTGGAAAAAATATAACACACACAAAAACTGTTTTTTTTTAAAAAGAAAGAAAAACAAATTTTACTCAAAGCAATCGTACCTTCACGCTCGCAGTCAAAAACTGTAAGGAGAAGGGGGGGGTATACGTTTTTATATTACTTAGTTTTAAACATACTTTTTCAATCATAAATGAAACATTTGCTTAAACTCGAGTAATATTAATAACTACCGACAAATTACCGGGACGCTGAAGTAGAAAATTAGCATTTAAGTGTTTAAAACACGTGTACAAAATGTGTGGAGTATGAGACAATAAGTTCATAAACATTTGGAATGGTTCAATATTATGACTTACATTATGGTCATGGCAAGGGAATAAGTACTTCAACGTCATGTCCATGGAATAAGTACGTCATGGCCATGGTATAAGTACGTCATGGCCATGGTATAAGTACGTCACCTCACATGTAATAAGTACGTCATGG